>PVKY010001644.1:0-30351 GCA_004027775.1 Bradypus variegatus | reverse complement strand
CCCCATCCTCTGCCTTTGCTATCAGCCTTGACACGCCCTCCCTCAGCACACTGGGCATCCAGGAGAAGTACCTGGAACCCTTGGACCAGTCAGTGGAGCAGGAAACCATGCAGCTGTAGCAAAAAGCTGGGCCCTGGAGGGCAGGACCACAGCCCTAGGGAGAGTGGTGACTCTTAGGGGACAGCAGATAGACCAGCCAGGAGCAAATCCTCCCAGCCAGAATTGGGAGGCTATCAAGGGAACACTCGGCTCTGCAAAGGACTGCTGACCAAAAAAGCCAGCCATGGCCCCAAGAAGAGCACCCGCTGCTCATGAGCTGTGAGCCCTGCCCAGAGGCGCACCAAGCACTGCCCCACTCAGGCTCTGATGGAATGTGCTCCCACTGTACAATAGCTTATTTTCTACTTTTTGTGGCTTCCAAACTCTTCAATCATCCAGGCCCAGGGAGTTGGGGCAGAACAAGGGAATGTCACCTTCCCTGGGAAGAGTCCTAGTTCTTCATATAAGGCAGTGTTTCCCCTGAAGTACAGGATCATACTAGAAGATGGACAGTCGGTTTTCAGTCGAGTGCTTTTGTTAAATCTCCAGTTTTAACAAAGAGCCAGGCTTGAGCCTTCAAGGCAACACTTTCTAGCTAGACCTTAATAACATTTTATTTTCATTGTATTTATTTTACAGTTTTATTCTATTTTTGGCAATTGTTACAATTTTTCCATTTTAGTGATTAAAAGTTTACTTAAAAATGAAATTATTGTACACTGTGAATGTGATTAATGCTACTAAATTGTACACTTAAAAACAGTTAAGCAAAAAAATAGTTACAGCAACATTTTGTTACATATATTTTACCACAAAAATTTCATAATTAAAAAAACTGAAAGTAGTAATATAAAGTGAGTCCTTTTAAATAAAATATTAAGTATATAGTATGACAGTTTCGAGGGTATAGCAAAAATTGTTAGCTGGCTCAAAGTTGGGAGATACCTGGTGTTTCCTTTGCACTTGCCCTGGATTAAGTGCAGTTCATACTTTCAACCAATAGGTGGCAGCCCAGGCTCATTTTTGCAGTGTAGCCTGGAGGCAGAAGGTGACAGATGGCCTAGGGAAGGCTCTTGTGCCAGTTTTCTTTGCAGATATTCGGGCCTGTTAACACATGTGAAGGGCTTGGCAGTTTACAAAGTGCCTCCACACACATGGCCCTCATGTGATTCTTACCACAACCCCTAGAGATAGACAAAATGGAGAATATTACTAAGCCTCATTTTATGGTCAGGAAACAGAAAAATGAGTTTGAACTTCTGTCAACCTGGCTTTGTTCTAGCCCACTTTGCTGACTTCTTAATTGCTAGTCCCTAATTTGATATCCCACAGGATTTTTAGCCAACCAGGTGAAAGAATCTAGGTACTTGTAAAGCATTAATGAATCATGAATCAAAGAAGGTAGGTCACTGGTGGTTTGGGCAGTTGGAGAATTGTTTAGCAACATCTCTTCTGAAGTAATATGGAAATGGGGGTGACTCTGAACTTTGTATTTCCATCTTTGGCAGCCAGAGCAGAAGACAGAAGAGCGACGGGCTCTGAGGAGGCTTCTATAGCTGGAATAGTATGAAAGCAGCTGACCTCAGCTTCCACACCTGGTTGTAAGAGGGTAATAAGTGGGTGCTGCCTCCCCAGTCTCTTTCATCTGAGGAGTTCAAAGCACTTCACCCATTTTAACACCCTACACAGTAGGTGGGGAGTATCAATCAACAGAGAAGACCAGGGAAACTGAGGCCAGGAGGCACAGCCTGGGGCTGTGAGTCACCTGTGGGGCCTAGAGCTGAAGAATCCCAATGCCCAAGCTACCGGACAAATCCCTCATCAGCTAGGGTGTGAGGGTGGGTTCTGTATTTTTTAAAACGGGACCAGTAGCTGTGGCCATGAGTTTTAATGATCCCATCACGGAGGCCCCAGGTCTCACCAAAGCAGTTGAGGCGTGGGGGCTGAAAAGCGTCACTTGGAGCTTTATGGCCTCATATCCAAGCGCCCTCAGCATTTATCTCCACAGTCATGGAAGGGAGAAGGATGGAAATAATCCAAAACTTTATTTCCAGGCCTTGACATGACAGCAAGCGTGTTTTATTCCCTAGTAAGTGTAGCTTCCATCCACCTCCCCAATGATACCAAACGGAATTTCTATTCTCCTGTGCACACACCGACCAGATGGGGAGGGAACAGCACAATGCAGAAAGGGAGAGATGAGACTTCTGTGTTCCAGGTGAGGCCTGCTCAGGTTGAAACATGTAGGCTGAGAGAAAGACCCTCTTCAATATTGTTGGCACATGATAGCCATTCTTAAGGTTTTTTTTTTCTTGCCTGATAAAAATAGAAAAATAAGACTTGTTAAATTAAAAGGAAAAAAATAAGTCACCCATAACTCTGTAACACAGAAATAATCATTAGATTTTTATAATAAACTTTTTATTTAAATATATCAATATATTTTGTGTATTTTCTTTCAGTCTTATTTTTCAGTACATACAAAGAGAGATATAATTATATAAGTGGGATATTTCATAATTGTGACTTGCTTTTTTCAGTTAACATTATTCCAAGTAATTAAAAATACAAAGACCTTCTCATGTTTATTCTGTGGTATATTCTGTGGCATGGCCAAGACATTGTTTCCCTCTCTAGACTTCCATGGTTAGCCTGTAAATCATTGCCAATTATTTGCTATTGTGAATAGTGCTGTGATTACCATCTTGTACCCAATCTTTGTGTGAATCTCTGATTTTTTCCTTATGATAAAGTCCTAGGACTGAAATAACTGACATTTTCCAGGTTATGGATTCATGTTGTGAAAGAGCTTTCCAGAGAAGTGCTACTTTATATTGTCCCCAACAGTGTATGAAGGTGCTTATCTCTTCCCCAGACTTACTTGGCAGTTTTAAACAACTTCTGGAGAGAGAAACCGAAATGGCTCTGAGTGCCTTAGAGTGGACCTTATTGGTTATCTCTGCTAACCTCTGCATTAGGATATAGGCGTTTCTTGGCCTCGATTTCCTGGGGGATAATCTGGCAGTTCTGAAGGACAGGGAATTCCTTGACCAGACAGCCCTGCTTTAGACCAGGGCCAGCTGGATCTTGATTTCCACAACAGATCTGGCACCAAACCTGTTTTCCAGGCGTTGGAAGGCTGGTGAAGCTTAAGTTCTGAGCACCCTCCTGTACACAAAATCTTGCTGCAGTCACTGCAGGAAGGAGGAAGAATGCAACAAAGTCACCATTCTAAGGGAACTCCTTAATTGAGATAAGAAACCCAGGAAATAGTGGCAAACCCAGAGACAGAACCAAATAAATATGAAGGCATAACTGAATAAATGTATAGGCATAAATGTGAGGGACTGCTGGAACAGCATATCCAAAGCTCCATGTATGTGTTAAAGGGAGAGACAAAGTGACTACTTGAGTTTTTGACCTGAAAGTGGGCTTTGAAATTTGAAAAAGGTTAAAAGAACATGCTCAATTGGAGAGGACAGTGGGGAAGAGAGAATGGCCACCATGAAATTTCCAGTGGGAACTGGGCATTCTTACCTGCTTTGGTCTTTTTATCAAAAATTTTAAATCTTATCTGCAACTTTTAAAAATTGACATATAATTCGTATACCATAAAATTCACCCTTTTAAAGTGTACAATTTAGTGGCTTTTAGTATATTCATACTGTACAACTATCACCACTCTTTAAATACAGAACATTTTATCACTCCTCAAAGAAACCCCGTACTCATTAGCAATGAGAATGACGATTTTTAAATGTCAAATCTTGATGGCAAGAAATGTTCACTGAGACCCCACCCTAGGTAACAGTAAAAAAGAGAGGATATTTTTTTCTAACATGTCTTAGACAAAAGATCTGGGACTCTCAGGATCAGAAGCTGGTGCCTAAGCTCACTCACATCTAGCCCAACAACCCTCTGATTCAATGACCCTTCAATCCACAGCACTTGCCTTTAAAATTTACCTTCATGCCAACATACCACTTTAGGGGAGCCCATTTCTTTCCCTGTACAGGGTAACCATGGCTGAGTGGTCTGGAGCCAGCAGGCACAAGTCAGATGTGGAGGGGGAGGAAGAAAGGAGTTCCTTTCCCAGGACCCACCCCATTAAGAGAAAGTCACTAGACCTGTCTGGTGAGATAAACCGGGTCATCTCCAGAGCTGAGGGGGAGTCACTTGCCCTACGCCCAGCCCAGAGTCTCTGCTTGGCTTGGAACCTTGAACCTCGACACACCTCCAGGAAAGAAGGGGAGAAAACGAAGGACCCAGAAAGCATCAGAGGGGTCCTGCCAGCTTCCCCTATAGAATTAGTAGTCCCTTCAGTTTTGAATCCCATGGGAGCAGCCAGACTTGGATTCTGGGGAACCTGATGAGGCTGGACTCAGTTTCCCCAACCTTGCCAGCTGGAGGAGAGCAAGAACACTTGATGTCAGGGCAGCATTATTATCAGATGGCTCAGTGAGCAAACAAGTCAGCTTTAGCAGTGAAGCTGCTTCTCAGGGCTGGGCCTGACTGATTATTATGCTTTTGGCACAGAAATGCTGGCTGAGTCCTAGACTGTTAGAAGGGTTAATAAGAACTAACATTCGTTGAGCATGTGCTCTAAGCTA
Source organism: Bradypus variegatus (assembly GCA_004027775.1). NCBI lineage: Eukaryota > Metazoa > Chordata > Mammalia > Pilosa > Bradypodidae > Bradypus > Bradypus variegatus. The sequence continues at coordinate 25,702 of PVKY010001644.1, read as the reverse complement.
TTTTACTGTGCTTTATCTTATTAAACGTCACAGCAACTCTAAGAGGAAGGCACTTGGAGTTTTTTGTTGCTGTTTTTGCATTGGACGTAGCTGTGCATTTTGCAGCAATGATCATCACCTAAATATTATTATTAATCTGAAAAAAATTTTTAAAAATTTACACACCATACAATTCCCCCCACCCCCATCAGTAGTTATTTAATATCCGCCTTACAGATGAGAATTCAAAGGTAAGGGTAAGAGCCTTGGCCAAGGCAAGCTGGGATCCAAACCCAAGAAGTCTGACCCCAGAGCCCAAATTGTTCACTTTTATTGCGTTCGCTTTTGTTATCCGAAGCCCTTACGATACAGAAAGGGAAACTGAGGCGGGGGAACTACGATGGCTTATCCAAGGTCTCACAGCCCATCAAGGGCACAATCCAAGCCACCTGGAGACCAGGGCAGGGATACCTGGACTCGGGTGTGGTGGGGGCGTCCTGGTGGCCTTTTCTCAGCCGACTCTGCCTGCCGGGCCGGGCTCAGGCACCGCAAGCTGAGCGGATGACTCAAAGGGCGGGGACTGAAATTTCCGCCCGGCCCCGTCCCATCCCGCTGCTCCGAGGGAGCCAAGCTCTCGGGATGGGCGGGTGGCAACTTGCCCGAGTGAAACTGGGAAAGAGCCGCCCCTCAGCGCAGGGAGGGAGGCGAGGCGGCTCCGCAGCCACTTTGTGAACGGGCCGCAGCTGGGCCCCGCAGGCGGCAGGAAGTCGCGCCGTGAGCCTTCGCTGCTCACTCCCCATTGGCCCGTCAAGCCCAGGGACGGACCCTGAGCACTTCCCTTCTGTGATTGGGTAGCCTCGGCCTCCAGCCCCGCCCCACCTCCAACCCCCAGCTGTGAGCGGCTGGACGGAGCGAGATGGCCGCGGGCCCCAGCCTGTCGCACGCGGAGGGGAGGCGGCGGGCAGTGACCGCCTGGGCCAGTCCCGGGTCTCCGCGGCCCTTGGTACCCATTTTGCACCTCCTTCTCCACAGTTCGTTTCATTTTGTACCCCTTCTCCTCAGATCTGAACTTTTAATGGCGGCCTCATACCCCTACTTCAAATCGTTCTCCCTTTCCCCGCCCAGATTTGTACACTTGATGGGACTATTCCCCACTTTCAAATCTGAGGTGCTGGTCAGCTCCGTCCGGCGTATCCCAAGGGCGTGGTCCTTAGACCTCAGGCTGAGACCTCACTGGTTTCCTGCTCCCTCAGATCCGAGCGCTCTGGCGTCCTGCACTGAGGCGTCCCTCGCCTTCCCTCAGCCGGCGGAGGAGCCTGGCCCTCGCCGTTGCCGAGTCTGCTGGGGGCCACCCTGACGGAGAGCTGGACACCTGCCTCTCATCTCGAGCCTCCGCCCCCACACACCGAAGTCCCGCCCGTGGGTCCCTGAGCCCGCCGACCGCTTGGGAAGTCAGGATCCTAAACCAGAACTCCAAAGTCGGGTCTCTGCCGATTATACACCACTCCCAGGCCCAGCCCACCGACAATAAGTGGAAAAGACAAGAGTGTCACAGGGGAACTTTATTGAGGGGAAACGGTCACACCCAGCAGACATGCTTTCCCTTGCATTCTCCATCTTGCTCTTGCTCTCACACACACAGTCGCACACACAGTCACACACACACACACACACTCATTCCCAGCCTCCCCCCACAGTCCCCTCTCAGCCACAAGGGTGGGACGCTCCTCAGTTCCTAAGATCCAGAGGCAGCAGGGGCAGGAGGGAGGCAGGAGCGGGGAGGAAGAGGCCCGGGTCATGGGCAGAGCAGGGAGGAAGGAGGCGCAGAGGGCCGGGGCAGGCGGGGTGGTCAGTGGTCACGAGCACCCGACAGCCGGGATGCTGCGGCTCCAGGTGGCCTCGGCTCTGCTGGTCCCTCTCCATGGAGCCTTCCTGAGCTGAGGGCAGGGCATTCAGGGAGAAGGGTCGGGCCTCCCACCCCACACTAGTCCTCTCTGCTGGGGGTGGGGGACTGGAGAGGGCAGGGCAGGGCAGGGTGGGCAGCAGGCACGGCTCAGCTCTGGGGTTCCTCCGGAGCCTCGACGCCCTCTTCCCCGGTGTTGTCGGCCGTCCACAGCGTCAGGTTGTCTCGCAGCAGCTGCATGATGAGGGTGCTGTCTTTGTAGGAGTCCTCGCTGAGGGTGTGCAGGTCAGCCATGGCCTCATCGAAGGTGGTCTTGGCCAGCGAGATGGCCTCCTCGGGGCTGTTGGCAATCTCGTAGTGGAAGACGGAAAAGTTCAGGGCCAGGCCCAGGCGGATGGGGTGGGTGGGCGGCATCTCCTTCTTGCTGATGTCCATGGCCTCCTGGTAGGCCGACCGGGCCGAGTCGATGATGCGCTTCTTGTCGTCCCCCGTGGCCACCTCAGCCAGATAGCGGAAGTAGTCGCCCTTCATCTTCAGGTAGAAGACCCGGCTCTCGGCGTCACCGGCCTCCTTGATGAGGTGGGTGTCCAGCAGGCCCAGCACGGTGTTGCAGACACCCTGGAGCTCGGTCTCCACCTTCTCCCGGTACTCCCGCACCTCGGGCCCCTTCTCTTCCGAGCCCTCCTCGTTGCTTTTCTGCTCAATGCTGGACAGAACCCTCCAGGCGGCCCTCTGGCCCCCCACCACGTTCTTGTAGGCCACAGAGAGCAGGTTGCGCTCTTCACAGGACAGCTCCTCGCCCTTTTCCACGGCGCCCTTCATGAAGGCTGCCATGTCCTCATAGCGCTCGGACTGCTCCGCCAACTTGGCCTTCTGGATCAGACTGGCTCTCTCCATGGCTCTGGGGACAGACGGACGGGTGGCGGGCTGACTAGCTGCCTCAGGACCAGTGCTGGGCTCGGCTCTGCGCCTCTCCTGCTCTCTGCCTGCCTTTTGGCCGGGCGGCCTGGCCCAGAGGAGGGTGGGGAGTGGTAGGGGGAGGGCCTAGGGCCTGGGACCTGCCTCCCGCTCTTCTCCCCACACCCTTTCCGGCTCTTCCTTAAAGGTAAAAGGGCTGGGACTTGGGGGTGAGTCATCAGGAGAGTAAGCAGGAGAAATGTGGGCAAGGGCCCCACCTGCGTGGGCACTTTTGGGGCTCCTGGCTGCCCCCTCTTGATCAGGACTGCCAGAGCACAGGTGCTCCTGTTAGCTGCCTGGGTTTCTCATATCAGATCCTTCCAGGGGGTAAGGACAGCATCAGACACCTAGCTGCTTCTGCCCAGGCGGTGCCCATTTAGCCCAGTGCAGGAAGATGGGTTTCCTAATCCTGCCAGCTACAGTTCCCCTCTTGGCTCAGGTGAGATAACTCATGTCTGGGCAGGACTATACCATTGCCCAAGCATTTCATATCCATGACCTAATTTAATTTCTACCAAGCCTCTGTAGGGTGGGCAGTACTGTTCCCACTGTAGGATGGGAACACTGAGACTCAGAGAGGGGTGACATCTGCTCCAGTTCACACAGCTAGTACGTCCCTACGACTCTTCCTTCTGTACCCTACTTTCTTTGGTTTCTCTCCCATCAAGGACTCTTCTGATCTGTGAGCTCCAGGCTGTATTTAGACCCTGAAGAAGGTCCAAGCCCTGGTCCCTCACTCCCCTCAGGGTCCTAATCCCTTTGAGCTCCCAGACTGCAGAGGTGGCAGCTTTCAGGGTGCCACTTAATGAGGTGTTTAACAAGCGGCCGCTGACGCTCCAATCCAGCCTTTGTAATTAGTCACCCAGTAGGTTTGTCAGACACCTTCCCCATCACAGCACAATTTTCCCTTTCAAGTCAGTGGCCTGTTGCCACTTGTTTGAGGACTTACTCTCCGGCTCTGCACACCAGTCACCTGCCCCCTCCAAGCCACCTGCCATCATGTATCAGCAGGGCTCACGAGGGGGGTGGGGGCCCAGCTCCTTGGCTATCCCATTTTCCTGCCTGACTCAGCCTGCTCTTCTGTCAGAGGCTGGGAAGCAGGCTACGTGGGTACGCGGCCCAGTTTGGTCCCCCAGGGGGGGACGCCAACAATGTGGGGAGAGAGACAGGACTGAGGAAATGGAGGTGGTTGCTGATACATACTATTTAGTTTTATGGGGCAGCAATGCCAGCCAAGTGCTCCTTCCCAGCCGCCTCTCAGAAGTTTCCCTGTCCCTTCCCTTTGACCATTGCCCCACCTGACCTCTGGCAGAGGCCCCCGAGATGGAAACTTCTCCCTGACCAACCTTCTGTCCCTGCTCACTGGATCCTGCCCTCCAGTCAGTCCAGAGTTTCACCTAAAGGTGTTGGCACTGAGCCTATGAGGGTGGGTTCCTGCTTATCTGCCCCACCCCTAGCCAAAGCTCAAGTGGGAATTGGGAGGGACTGCCCTTGCTGGGATTCAGCCAGCCTAATCCTTGAGCTAGGACCGCTTTGCAGGGCTGGGCCTCCCCGGTGCCTCTTGGTGTCTGAACCCCCACACTGCCCTCCTGGAGGGAGCCCAAAGATGAGATCTGCCTTTTTGCTACATGGAAGAGTAGGAACATGTCTAGGCTCATGTCCAGGACTAGGTTTTCCGAGGAAGTAGAAGGGATTTAGGCTTGACATCCCACAGGCTTTGCTCAAATTGGAGCACTTACACAGAAAATGATAGAAATACACTTAAGTATCAACTTAAAGAGGGGGCTACTTTTAGCTAGTGAGACTCTGAGTGACTTATTCCTTTTGATTTTCCTATTCTTTCCAAATTTTCAGTGGTGAATATGTACCATTTTCTATGAGAGACGAACAGCCTAGTATCTTTGGAATTGGACTACCTGGGTTCACTTCTTACATGCTGTTGCAGCCTTGATCAAGTTACTTAATCTCTGTGAGTCTCAGTTTCCCTAAATGTAAAATGGGACTTGTGAGGATTAAATGAGTTAATGAAAAACACTTGAGAGTGGATGGTAACTATGGTAACTATTATTATGTGAACAAATTAACCAACTTTATTATAAACTTAATTCACACAAAGCACTGACATGGACCAGGGTTCTGTGAAATGAGGAAGAGCTGCAAAGCCGGCCTTGGTCAAAGACCAAATGTTGCCGAGCTGGCATCCACAGGGACGAGAACGAGGCTGGATTTGCCTAGTCTCCCCTCTCCAGATGAATGAATGGTCAGATGTGCTCAACCCTGCCTCCTCCCTCTCCTTCTAGGACATTCCTCTGGTCTCGGCAGGCCGTGGGCCCTAAAGGACTTTCTTTTGCACTAGTCACTCAGTCGGGTTTTCCCAAGTCCTGGGGGAAAGCTGGAGATGCCAGGGCACCAGGAAGCTTCTTCAGATTCCTTTGCCACCACTTAAGCCAGGGGGCCTAGTGGTGATTCATGCCAAAGCTCTATGCCCTCAGCACAGCCTCAGAGCAAGGGAAAGGAGCCCACTTCACACCTGCCCCTCTCCTGCTGGAGCTCAGGGGTGAATCTGGGAGACGAGTTGCTAGAAACCTCTTGCCCGCTCCGGCCTGTCGATCCTGACTCAGTTCCTGTCTCAGGCACCTCCCTTTGCCTCCAGGCCTCTGTTTCCCAAGTCCAGAGCCCAGGCGGGCAGGAGGCAGCAGGCCCTGGCAGGGCACAGAGCTCCAGTCACCTGAGTCAGCAGGACAGAAGTTGGGGCTGCAGCTCAACAGAGCTTTCCCCATCCCATCTGCTAACCTCCCCACCCCTCCACACAGAGTTTCTCCTATCAGCAGCTTCAAGGCCTCTGGGCCCATAGACAACCAATTCTGAGCTGAAGGGTTGTGACACAGCAACCACTTGCTATCTGCTTCTAACAAGAACCGAGAACGGGGCTCCGAATACAGCAGGAAGGACTCTGGTTAGATTCAGAAAGAACTCCCTAGGAAATTTTTCAGTCTTGGGATGATCAAACTAAAAGGTAACAAGAGGAGGCTGTGGCACCTTCTTCCCTTGATGAGTTGTGAACAAGAGTCTAGCTCTCCAGCTCTTCAAGAGCTCACTACAATAGCTGCCTTTGGGAGGGGATACATTTTAAGAGACTCAGCTGTTTTGTCTTTTTCTCCTCAAGGCACTGCTGTTTAGAGTAGCCCTTATCCCCTAAAACAATCTAGTCTAGGAGACAATGTGGAATTTGTAGAAAGAAAATGGTACGGAGTCAGGGTGTGGGACTGCATTCCAGCTCTGTTTATAAGGCCTTGGGCAAATCCCTTCCTGCCACTGGGCCTCAGTTTCCCCATCATTAGAGTTGAAGAGGCTGGCCCAGATCTTTTCTGAGCTTCCTTCCTGCTGACTCTGCCATTCTCCTAAGTTTGGGTTTCTCCCTCTGAGATGCCCACCCTCCTGGAACAGCCCTCACCATTCCTTAGGTAGAGCAGACGGGGCAGAGATCAGGGCAGAGACCAGTGCAAACCCTGGACTTGCCGCTTTACCAGCAAGGTGACCGTGAGCAGGTCCTGTGACTTCCCTGAGCCTCAGTAAAACAGGGCTGGCATCACCTTTGTCATAGGTTAAGGTGAGAAAATGGGCCTGACACTTGGCAAACCCTTGGTAAATGGTAGCTGTGATTATTTTCTAGCTCTTGCACACTCTGTGTGTGTGTCTCCACATGGGGCAGCAGCCGGGGAGAGGGCAGGTTCCGTGAGATTGTAACCCTGGGCGGAGCTCAGTTCAAAAGTGTGACAGTCACAAACTGGGGTTAAACCCTCTGTCTCAGCCTGGGCTCGGGGATCTTTGGACCTGAGACCAGGAGCTCTGGAGGGGCAGGGTGACAAGGAAGCTGGCCACTCTCCCCTTGTCTCTTTTGGCTTCATTGTGTCTCTTTTTTTAAATCTCCAGAGTAGCTAGAACAAAGCTGGAAGTGAGGGTCAGCCAGATGTTTTCTTGCACACCCACCACAGGCCCCATCCCCAGACCCCAAAAGTAAAAAGGTGGCAGCAGACAGTCAAGAGTATGGCAAGAAGAGGGGAATCTTTATTTTGGTTAAAAAAAGGTACAGGACAGCAGACAAGCACCCCCCAATCCTGGGCTCAACTGATGTCCTAGGCCTGGCCCAGTTTCCTCTAATTCCTCTGAAAACCCGGGGCAGCCCAGAGCTAGTTCAGTCCTTCAGGACCTGGAGAGAAGGGTACACATACCCTCTATGCATCTGTACCTACTCCAGGTGGTGGGGACGGAGGGGGCCGTGGGAACAGTGTCAAGCCAGTTGTGCTTAGAACAGTCACCAAACTTGTTTAGCAGCGTCATCAACCATCAACACTCCAGAGGCTCTGAAGAAACCTGCTCAGCTTGACTATGGCAATGGCTTTTTTTTTTTTTCTTTTTGGAGGGGGGCATTAGGCAAGATTCCTAGTCTTGACACCTTACAAATCTGGGGAAGGGGAAGTGAGGGGAAGTGGGGAGGGAGAGTTTCAGCATAGCATTATGTTATTGTGCTGACAGCTGCATTATGGCTTTCTAAACTCTGGCCAGCACGGCGTGTGGGTTGGGGGCAAAGAGGTCAGCCCCTGCCCCCTAAAGGGGGGGTGGGAGAAGAGAAAACACGTGTGGGGCAGGCTGGGGGCAGACACTGTAGGCACAGATGGTGGCAGACGGGCCACAGGTTAGGCAGGTGGAGGTGCCGGGTGCCTGGCTCTCCCCAGGCCACCCCTGGAGAGGCAGACAGTAGCAGTCCTCAGGAGGTCCTTAAGCCCCCGCACACACTGGAGATCCCCGGCAGGACAGCAAAGAAGGAGAAGAGAGAGGGTTAGCAGGGATGGGAGGAGCGAGGAAGCCTGCAGGGGTCCTGGTGGTGGGAGCAGGTGCTGCCACAGCATCTGCCTCTCCCCCAGGGAAAGGCCAGGGCTGAGGCAGCAGACAACAAAGCAGGAGAGAAAACGGGCAGGTGAGAGAAAGCGCAGCGGGGACACAAGAGTGTTAGTGACCAATGGCCCCTGCACACCAGGATGCCACCGGAGCAGGCCCAAGCACCTCCGAGCAGGTCCGCCACCCTCTCCCCAACCCACACTTCACCTCCTGCTCCAGTTGGAGAGCTGCTCTGCGTGAAGCTACTTCCTCAGTTCAGAACAGGGCTGGGCTCTTAGCCCGACCCCGGACCCTGGATCCTTCTGCTTCAGGGGAGAGGCCAGCATACACACCACACCACACACCAGACAGATGAATGAACTCCATGGGGCTGGGGAGGCATGCGATGGGGATGAGATGGTGTGTGAGGGGCATGGGCAGTGCTGGCCAACAGGGGAAATACGTTCTTACCAACTAACCCTCTGCAAAGAGGCCTGTTAGCTCCCCTCAGGCTGTGCAGGAGATGGCAAAATCCTGACAGGTGTCCTCCTGGGGGAGATACCAGAGAGGTGGCCAGTGTTATGAGTTGTCTGCCTGGGCCCTGCTGCCCAGGTTGGCGGGGGGGTGGTGGTGGGGGTGGCCAGGGATGCGCAGGCTCTCAAACCGGAATCTACCGTCTCATACAGTTTCTTAGCTGGACAGTCACTGGCGATCAGGGTGGAAAGGCAGTGGGGAAGAAGTACCTGGGGGGTCTCCAAGCCCCTAAGGCAGGGGAAAGTGGAGGGGACGAAGCTGCCATGGGAGCACAGCTGCAGCCCTCTCTGGGGGAGGAGAACTGTGGCCAGGAAAGACCCAAGTTTGACTGAAAGCAAAGAGGGCTGCCAGCTGGGGCCTCAGTAGAGGAAAAGCAAACAAAAAACAAACCAAAGCAAATCAACTCTTAAAAAACAAAAGTTTTATTACAGGCAGGAACAAAGAATACTGGCTTAAATAAAAGGCAGGTAAGGGCCCCTCCTCTGGGCCGCTTCCTCCCCACTTCCAGGGCCACCGTAGAAGGCCCAGGCCCTGAGGCTGGGGCAAAGCTGCTTCTCCCAGAGGGACCCTCTGCAGCTGCCAGGTCCCAGCTCTGTCTGACCCACACTAGCCTCTGGATCAAGGAAGGGCAAGAGCCAGGGACCTCCTATGTCCTTTTCCCAGGGCTTTCCCCACTTGAAGGGCCAAGGAGGGGGACACAGGAATGATTTCTATCTGTTTTGATAAACAACTGCAGAGAAGGGACATCCAGCCCTTCTGAGATTCTGGCCCAAGTTTAGGCCAACTTTCACTCTCCTCTTGGCCCACCCCACTCCTTTCTTCCTTTTGTCTGGATGGAGGCCCCTAGTCAGCAGAGATGCCCCGTCCTCTAGCCCCTGGCACTGGGTCCCATCCTCAGAGCTGGGAGGGGGGGGTGTGGTTTGTGGGATGGCAGCCGCTCCCCAAGCAGCCACTGCCCCACCCTCCACACGCTGCCTCGGCCTGTCTGGGCAGGTTCCAGCTGGAAGCCTAACCTGGGGGTTAGGGGTGGGGGTGGGGAGGTGTGGGGGATGGCAGAGTCCCCCCGCCCCTGGTTGTCTGAAGTCCATGGAGAAAGGAGAGATAGGAGGATGGGGGCTGAGCCTAAGGGTCCTTTGTGACCAACGTCCATATTTTTCCAGTCCCTGTGGCTCAAACTGTGTCTGCTACCGGCTGACACCCAAGGGGGCCTGGTGGAGCAGGGGTTAGCCCAGGGGATGTGGGGAAGTGGGAGCCAGCCACATCTGTGCACGGCACAGACATATACACACACACACACACACTTCCTCACTCACAATCAGAAGGTATCTTGTAATAAACTTATTAAAACCAACGTGAATTCTGCTAACCCCTTTCTGGCACTATACAGATAGCAATGTGGCTGACTTCGGTTTTTTCTTCGTCTTCTTTCTGTGTATCTAAAAAAATGCTATGTAGAAAAGAGGCCTATAAAATTGTGCAAAATACCTAGCATTAATAAACCCGTTTCAAGTATGGGCAGCCTGAGTATAACCCACTTGTCCCCAGACCTGGGAGAGAGGTGGGGTGCCAAGCTGGGATACCTCAGAGAACCACCCATGGGCAGGGAGAGGGCAAGGAAGCACACCCACTTCCTAGAGTGCCGCCAGGAATCTGGAAGGAGCTGAGGGTTTGGGGGCCTTGGTGACTGGTTTGGCTTCCTCTGACACAGGCCCCCACCAGCTCAGCCCTCTCTACCTGAAACCCCAGCTCGATCCTACTGACTATCTCAATACAAACACACATACACACATACACAAAAAGAACAATTATCATCACCAAAGAATGAATGAGCCCACAAACCAAAGCAGCCCACAGAGGCTTCTTCCCCCATAACCTATTGTCCAGAGCTGACTGATCAGTCCTGCACGTCAACCCAAACCCCCTGGCTCAGCAAGTCCCCAGCAGCTTCCCCACCTGGAAGGGCTCACGCTCAGTTCACACCCTCGCTCACGCAGGGCTCACCCTGGCACAAGCAGAGATTCGGCAGGGCCCTGTGGTGGCCTCCAGAGGCTCTGGCCTCTCCTGTCCCCCTTAGGGCTGTGGGGACCCAGGTTTGGGGAGCAGAGGGTACAGCCATGGAACAGTTTGGGAAAAGCCACGCAGGGTGGGAAATAAATACGAAATGACTTGACTGTCTGACGGCTCTGCTTCCCTCAGATGGAATGGGGAGGGTCCCGGCAGGTGTGGAGGGGCAGACGGCCCACAGGCGGCAAGTACCGAGCCCGGATCAGGGGTGGCCTCCTACCATGCTGACGTCGGGCTTGGCTCCGCAGGCTGGCTCTTCACTTCTGAGTGGCGAGGGCAACACGGTGTCGGGCTGCACGAATCCCCTCCGGTCAATCAGGCTTCCAAAACACAAGGTGGGGACACGTGAGGGCTCTGCCCAACACCAAAGCAGCTACGGGAGCAGCCGGAAGGTGGAGGGCTGAGTCCACCTCCCACCCAAGGAAAGCCCCCGCTACAGAGAGGCTGAGTAAAAGCAGAACTGCTTTCAATTTGGGGGCTCAAGTTCCTTCCCTTTTGGAAGCCCCTTCCCTCTTTGCTCTCTGGTCACCTGGCTTCTGGCCACATAATTTATTTCCTGTTAATTTATCTTGGCCCACTTATCTGGCTGGCTGCTAAGAAACCAGACTGCAAACAGGACTGCGGGTGAGGGGAAAGCAAGGATGAAAGGACATTTGGGGATGGTGAGATTTCCACTGTGTCCCTCCCCTGGGAGAGGGCGGCAGCCTAGCAGCCACCAGCAGCTCCATTCTGGTGCCCTTGCGCCCCCTGGTGTCGGGGAGGTGAGGGAGCGTCCGGGCAGGCCTGAGCCACCGGGCTTCTCGGTCAGAAAGGACGGAGACCCCTACCCAGTCCCAGCCATCAGCTCCAGGTGGGCAGCATGGCTCCAGCCAGGCCGAAATGTTAATTGTGGTTATCCCTGGAGGTAGGATTACGTGTAATCTCTAGTACTCCTCTTTTTTATATTTTGTATTTAATTTTTTTCTACAAGGAACATGTGATTAAAAATTACAACTTGCCACGGAATTCCGTTATGTGACAAATGTCCTGAGTACATTCAGCAGGGGATCATCAACAGAGGGTGTCTATGGTGTACGAGGACGTCTGCTGATTCCCGGAACCTCTCTGAGGTGTGGACTCCCAGCACCAGGCCCCCTGGCCAGGCCAGGCACCATGGCCTCTCTCCACACCTCCTTGCTTACCTGGGAGGTAGGGGGCCACAGAGCACAGCACAGCAATTGGCGATAACACTTTTATGGCTGTAGGGGTTGACAGAGGCCTCACCGCCCCTCTTGCTGGACCACGAGCCTTTGATCTGCAAGGAAGAAGAGGCTTGGTCAGGCACCTACCTTCTTTTCGCTTTTCTAAGAGGGCGGTCTAGAGGCTGGGAAAAACTGTGAGTTCTGAAGCCAATTCTGGTTTGGCTATTAGAGGGGACCTGTCTTTAACCCAAATGAGGATGTGGGGGGCTGCAGGATGTAGAACGTCACCCAGCAGAGATTAGGAAGCCCCCAACCAGGACAGAAGAGAGAGCAGAGCCAAAGGAGAAGCCTCCAGAGAACACTTTTGGGTGAATTCTCCCTTCCTCTGGCCAGCCATATAAGAGGGAGGGTAGGACAAGGGCATAGGGCTCAGGCTGACCTGGCCGGGAACCCTGGTCCTGCCACTGACTTGCTGTCTGACTCCGGACGGACCATCGATTCTGAGACTAAAGTCTCATTTGAAAAACTGGGAAAATACCAACTCTCTGATGGCACTGTTGAGGAGGTAAATCAGATCTTGCCCATCCCTAGCCCTGGGAAGGCACTGAGAAGCTCTGCAATGCAGAATACCTGCTTGACTTGAACCCGGAGCTTTCCAAACTTATTTGGCCACAACACCCCTTTTTGCTTAGCCCCTAATAATATTCTGCAGAATCAGCACCCAGGAAACCACTCTGGCTGATGTCATTTCTGATCTGTACCAATCATTTGGCACACGACACACTGTCATGTGTGTTAAGTTTTGTTTCCCAGAAGGAGAGGCTGAGGTCAAGGAATGGATTTTCCACTGAAGTCTGAGTCTCTGATCAGATGGCAGCCCCTGAAACAGATGCTCTCATTTGCTCTCTTGTGGTTTGGGAGGATGGGAAGGGGAGCTCAGGTCTGGCCCAGGGCTGGGCACACAGCGGGTGTTCAAACAGTATTTGTTGGTGGACTTCTGTGGGCAGCAGTTAGGGAGGGTCGATGGAGCCCCAATGTTCTATCCTGGCTGGTGCTCTCTCAATATGGATGCCTCAGGGGGCCCCAGGAACACCCCGAGAACAGTCATGTTTCTGCTGGCTACAACTGCAACATGGTGAAACAGAGACTTCTCTGTCATGACCAACCCTGGCTCAGCTCCTGACCAGCTGGGTGACGTTGGGCAAGTCACTCAGCCATCAGATGGAGAAAAACCTCAGGGTTGGCAAAAAGATCCAAAGAGGTGATGGGAACTGAAGGAACTCTGTAGACAGTAAGGTGCTGGTCAAGCATAATGACTGTGTGAGTCCCACCTCTTATGGGGTTGTGGAGAAAAGCAACTTGGGGCCCTTGTGAGCCTGCATCAAGGGGCCCAGGCTCTTGGGGGCCTCAGAAACCTGCATTAGGTCTCCAGGGCCAAGCTGTGAGCACTGACTGCCTTATGTCTTTGCCCACATTTCCCCAGAGGTGCCTGAGGCAGGGTTGCACTGAGGCTGCAGGCTCCCTCAGCCCTGCTCCGGGGCCCGCTCCAGCCTTACTCACATCTTCGTTAGTTGTCAGGTTGGAGGCGACGAGGTAAGTGTGAAACCCTGAGAGGCCCAGGATGGACCAGATGGAAAAGAAGCAGATCACCAACTCCAGCACGGTGAGGGGGGGCAGTCAAGGACCCACATGGGGAACAGAGCTGGGGGTATAGGGCAGAGAGCCTCCCCTGGGCCTGGGAGCACGCCACACTCAGCCTTTCTCACCCCTCCTTCTGTGGCGCTATTTCCCCAGAAAGGAAATCAGTTTTGTAGCCAAGCCCTTCCTGTCACCCAGTCATCACTTCTCAGCAGGAGCAGCCTCTGGGCCTCAGGAGGGAGTGGGAGCCACTCTAAGAACACAACGAGACCAGGGTGATGGGTGGCCTAGGGAAGTGAGGATTCCAAACGCACAGAGTCTTGGGCATGACGAGGTCCAGGGGGCTTGGTGCCTTAAGGGACAAGCTCTCTTTCAGACCCCTGAAGACAGGGATTGTGCCTCCTGAGGGTTCTTTATAAGCTCACAATTCCTCATTTAGGGCCAGCTCCAGCTTGGGTGTGAACAGAAGCAGCTGGCATATTGGGTTCCAGAGGATGAACATGTGCTCTATGCCCTTCCCGTCTGTTTATGGGATGAGGTGTGGGGTCCTGCTCCAGTGGAGGGGCCGCATGTCCCTCCAGATGTCCACTAGCCCATAAAGGATATCTCGCTGGTGTCTCCTTCAGAGTGGAGAGGAAGGTGCTTCCCTGAGAGCCTGTGGAGGAAGAACCAGGGGAGGGCACAGCTCAGAGGGCAGTGGCCACAGCCCCCCGCCTGGCTGAGCTTGACAGCTTGCCCCTCCCCTGCACCTTCCCCCCAACTCACGCAGCGTCAGGTGGGTGACCACGCAGGCGAAGATGAAGGCCGTCAGGAATGAGAGGGAGAGAATAAATGCGTAGAAGAAGCGGTAGTTCCGTCTCCCCACACAGTTGCCCACCCAGGGGCAATGATGGTCAAACCGTTCTGGAAAAGGGCAAGGGAAGAGGGTTAGTGCCCGCCTGGCCCACATCCATGGGTGCTTAGAGGCCTCACCCAGCGGCCAAGGCTTTCCCACCCCATTGGCTCTCTCCTACCGGCTGGCTCTCAGTCCCTTGGACACGCCCTGCTTCTGGTCACACACACAGCGGCCACCAGCCCAGGCACTCTCCACTTGTCTTGTTACCTGGTTAACAATACTTCCTCCCTCCTATCTCAATCCCTTAAGAAAGTCTTCTCTGAACCCCAATTTAGGTGTGTGGGGGTCCCCTGTTATCCCCTCCTGTAGCCCCTGGCCAGTCTCTTCTGTGGCACATGGCCCATGTGTGCTTACAGACTTATTTCTAAGTACCGGATAGACCAATTACCCCTGCTTGATTATAAGCTCCACGAGGGGGCACCTGTGTTGGTGTCCCCCTGTGCTGAACCCCCAGGGCCCAGTGCAGTGCCCAGTAAGAGAAGGCCCTCAAGAAGTACGTGCTGCCTGTCCTGCTACCCAGGCCACATGCTGACAATGGCTCCTGTGCCCTGCCCCGTAACTGAGGACCGGGGAAGGGCTGGACCGCTATGCAACCCACGGAGAAGTAGCACCCCTGGGCCAGGTCAGAGGGCTGCGCTCACGCTGGTGCTGTCCCCAGGGGTGGGGAAAGTCCTCTGTGGGAATGTGGGTCACCAGCCACTGAAGGCCTCATTCCAGGGCCAGCGCCTTTCACAGAGGGTGGGTGGGGCAGGTTCTTGGGGATGAATGACGCCTCCTGAGTCACTCATTCCACTGCCTGTCGTCATGGGGTGTTCCCCACTGTTCTCTCGCTCAGGGAGTGCTGAGCTAGCGTGATGAGCTCAGCGCCCTGGGAACTGCGCAGTCACCACGGCTCACTCAGCTCGTCTGGGTCCTCTTGCACAGCGCTTCCCTTACAATGCCCTCCCAGGGGCCCACCTTCGTTCCCCATCAGAGCTGGGTGGGCCCTGGAGAGCAAAGAGAGGGGAGGAAACAGCCTCTGGTTTCTCGGCAACCCCTGCAGTTGTCGGTAAGGAACCTAAATCCCAATCTTGGTTACATTCTCTACCACATCAGCATAGACCCCTCCATACCCAGATTCTTGTCCCTCCCAAATGCTCAAATCAGACCAAAGTCCTTTAATATAGCTGGCCCTGGGCCACTGATGGCAAATAATTCTCTTTCCAGCCCAAACACATCTGGAATGCTATTGTCCCAGCCTCTGGTTCTTAGAAATCTGGACCTAGTGGAGACCAGGGCAAAGCTGGAGGGGAGGGGTTCAGGGCCTCTCTGTGTCTGCCCCACACTCAAGAATCCACCTGAGCGGAAGCCAGAACATACGTGGAGCAGGCTCTGCCCCCTCCTCAGGCACAGAGAATCTGGAGGTAACCAGCTTTCTACTCAGCCCTGGAGAGTTCAGACACCATCCTTTCCTGCTTCCCATCCCCGCCCCGGGGCTCAGCCTCTCTCAGGGTCTCTGCATCTCTCCCTGCTGCCTCCCACTCACCCACGCAGTTATCGCAGACACTGCAGTGTGAGGTCCGGGGTGGCCGAAACATCTTGCAGGTGAAGCAGTACTTCAGCTTCACCATCTGCCCGTTGACCATCACCTCCCGGGTCCGAGGGGGCGGCCGATACGTGGAACTGCCTGTGTTGTCTGCGAGTGAGAGGAGGGAAAGATGGAGGATGCCCAAGGCAGTCCAGGGCCAGGAGCCCAGGCTGCAGGGAGCCCCTGTGGAGCCGCTGGGACAGGGAGAAGCCTCGGGGGCGGTTCTTTCCTGGGAGCAAACATTGGGGTCAAATGCCTGACCCAAGTCAGGGCAACTAGTAAGGGCAGTTGCCATGTACTGAGCACTTGCTCTGTGCCAAAGCCTGCCATCCCTGCTCTCGTACCTGCTGTCCTCACACAACCCAGAGAAGGAAACCCCAGCAAGGTTTAGTGAGTGCTATCTGAATCTACAAGGCTGGATCTAAGTTACAGTTCACAGGAGCTTCAGGGGTTGGAGGAACAAAATAATACCTTAAGGAAACAGTCAGACAGATCTAGAAGGTGGGACATGCACAAGTTCACTGGCCTGAGCTCCAAAGAAAGTCAATATTACTTATAAAAAGAGAGGGGAGACGATTCTAAATTAAAAGAGGTTTAGGACACATAACAAATGCAATGCATGGTCCTTGACTGGATCTTATTTTGGAAAACACACACACATGCACACACACACAGAGCAACAGAAGACATCTGGGGAGCAATTAGGGAAATTTAACTGTAGACTAGATATTAGAGAATTATTAATTTTCCTAGGTGGTGTAATGGAACTGCGGTTATGCAGCAGACTGTCCTTAGATTTTGAAGATACATTTTGAAGTATTATGGTGTCTGTAATTTACTATGTAATGGTTTAATAAAAACTAAAAATAACATACACAGAGAGAGACACACTATTAACAACTGTTAAATCTGGGAGACAGAATGTATAGAACTTAATTGTACTAATTCTTCCTACTTTACTGTATGTTTGAAATTCTTCATAATAAAAAGTTTTTTTTTTTTTAAAAAAACACAGAGATATATCATGTTCTTGTATTGGAAGACTCAATAATGTAAAGGGATATATTATCCCTAAATTAATCTACAGATTCAAGACAATCCAAGTAAAAAATCTCAATAGGTCTTGTGTGTGTGTGTGTGTGTGTGTGTAAACTCTAAAGTGCATATGGGAACACAAAGGGCAGAAGAGCCAAGGCTCTCTTCAACAAAGCGGGAGGAGTTATACTGCCAGATATCAAGATCTATGGTAAAGCTACAGTACTGAAGACAGCATGATTTTGGTGCCGGGGGAGAAACACTGACCAATGATACAGAAAACAGAGTCCAGAAACAGACTCACACATATACAATCATGTGGTTTATGTCCAAGACATACTGCAGTGCAGTGAAGACAATGGATGGTCTTTTCACACACAAAAATGGCACTGGGTCCACTGAGAGACATACATATCCAATGGACAAAATGCAGCTGTACCCCTGCCTCACACCAAACACAAAGTTCAATTCCAGGTGGATTACAGCTCTGAATGCAAAAGGTATAACAGTAAAGTTTTAGATAAAAAAACAACAACAACAGGAGAATGCCTTTAAAACTTTGGAGTGGACAAAGATTTCTTAAGCAAGACACAAATGAGCTAACCATTAAAGAACAATTTGATAAACTGGATTATAACAAAATCAAGAACTTCTGTTCCTTGAAAGATATCATTAAAAGAATGAAATAGTGACTCCAAGAGAATATATTTGCAATACATTTATCTGACAAAGGACATGTATTCAGAATATATGAATAATTCCTATAATTCAGTAAGAAAAAGTCAGACAACCAAACCGAAAAATGGATAAAAGACTTGAACAGGCATTTCATAGAAGCAGCTATCCAAATGCCCAATAAACATGTGACAAGATGCTCAACTTCATTAGTCATCATGGAAGTGCAAAGTAAAACCACAATGAGACACCTCTTCACACCCACCAGAATGGTCAAGTTGAGGAAATAAAAAATAGTAAGTGTTGACAAAGATGGGAGGCAACTGGAACTCTCCCATGACCACTGTGGAAAGCTGTTAGGTAATAACTACCCAAACGGAACAGATGTCTCCTCAGCAACTGATTCCTAGGTACCCACCCAACAGAAATGTGCATGATACCATGTGGAGTAAAAGATGGTATGATGGGGGACTCTGTATGTTATGCATGAGGTTTCTGAAAAACATATCTTCTCTAATATTAAAAAAAAAAAAGACATGCACAAGAGTGTTCACGGCAGCGATTCTCATACTACCCCAAATCTAGAACTACCAAAAGGCCCATCAATAGTAGACCGAATCATTAAAATGTAGTATATTTACACGGTGGAATTCTATATGGCAATGAGAATGAAGAACCCTCAACCACACAGTATGAATGAATCTCATAAACATTGTGTAAAGTTAGAAACCAGACACGAAAGAGCACAAAATCCTCAAAAACAGGCAAAACTCATCTATGGTGTTAAAAGCTAGGATCGTGGTTACCATTGGAGGGATAATAGTGACCAGAAAGGGGTACAATGGGGAATGTGGAGATGCCAGCTGTGTACTGCATATTGATTTAGGTGTTTATTACCTGTGTATGTTTAGTTTGTAAACATTGATCAAATAGAACACTTGTGATTTGTACACTTCTGGAAACATTATACTTCAGTAACCAAAATAAGAAAAAGAAAAAAGGAAAGTTTTAAGTCACCTGTCTGAGATCAGGCAGCTGGTATTTTTGTAAAGCAGGA
The DNA here is from genome assembly GCA_004027775.1 of Bradypus variegatus. Taxonomy (NCBI): domain Eukaryota; kingdom Metazoa; phylum Chordata; class Mammalia; order Pilosa; family Bradypodidae; genus Bradypus; species Bradypus variegatus. Next base: position 7,339 of record PVKY010001644.1, on the reverse strand, counting down.
ATCTGAACCCAGATTTGTCATGTGCCAAAGCCCTTGCTTCCACCCTCAGAGCCCCTCTGTACCCTAGCACCCAGAGGACCAAAGCCCCCAGAGCAGCAGTCCTCTCTGGACAGAGTCACACAGGGCAGCCTGTCAGGTCCCCAACCCTCAGCCATGTTCCCAGCCATTGCTTCCGTGGAATCACTACTCCAGGTAATATCTCATTTGGCTACTCGCCTCCAATGATTATTTCCTGAGCATCTCCCATGTGCCAGGCACTATTCTAGATGCTTGGCACCCCTCAGGGAAGCAAACAGACTGCAGCTCACATTTCCAGCTCCCAAGTGGACCTTTTACTAGCTGTTTCACCATCACCACAACCATGAAAACTGGCAGCATGGCAAAGAGCAGGGGGTTTAGAGGCAAATCAACACACTCTGAAACCGAGTTTGGTCACTGACTGGGTATGTGTGAGGCTGAACTCAAATGAACTTTTCTGAGCCCATTTTCTTATCTGCAAAATGTGAATACCAGGTAGAATGAACAGGAGTTTTCTTAGGAGCTGGGTTTCTCCTGATGTGTGACGGGGCAAATCATTTCTCTTATCTGTGCCTCTGTTTCCCCAATTACTAAAGTGGGGATTGGAATAGTACCCACCTCATAGGGTTGGGGTGAGGATTAAATGAAAGTGGCATAAAGTAAATGCTTAATAAGTGTGCACTGTTTTTACTAGCTTACAGAATTACTGAGAGAAATAAGAGGCATGAGAAAGGGAACACTTCACTGATGGCCTACTATGTGCTGAGCACTGGGCACATTTCTCTCATTTAATCCTGGTTAACGGGCTCACAGGATATTATCATCCTCAGCTCCATGTTACAGTTAAGGAAACTTGCTCAGAGAGGTTAAGTGACTTCTCCAAGAAAATACAGCTAATAAGTGGCAGAACCAGAATATGGACCCAGGTTTCCAAAGCCTGTGCTCGAGGCTTGTAAATTTTAAAGTGTCGTAATGGGTATTATTTATTCCTGCCTAGTTCCTTATTTCTGCTGATGGCACAATCCAAGAGCTGGAAGGTGCCTCAGAGAGCATGTAACACTGGCCCTGGCATCCACAAGTAGTCACTAAACACCCATTTGCTGACTGCCTCTACTCTAACCCTTCAGTTTACAATTGAGAAAACAGGGGCCCAGAGAGGTTAGGCGATTAGCCCAAGGTCACACAGCCAGTGAGTGGCAGAGTCAGGAGAGCCCAGTCAAGAGTCTCTTTGCAGATCCCTCCCCCCATCTTCCCTGCCTGGACAGTCAGCAGGTCTGGTCAGGTTCCTAATCCTTCACTCTGCTTCACAACCCTTCAACCCCCCACTCCCAATGCCCAGACCCAGGCCTGGCCCATATCACCAAACAGCCGCCCAAAAGACTCCCTGCTCCCAGCCCTCTGCCTTTCAACTCACCTTGCACTCACTGCTGCATTCCTCTAAATATCAATATTCCTTTTAAGTCACTTTCCAGCTCAACACCCTTTATTGGCCTCCCCTAAAAAATAAGATAAAGGACAAACTTCTTGTCCTGGTATTGAGGGCCCACCACAATTGGGTCTAAGCAACCTTCACTGGCTTTTCTCCCTCCACTCTTTCCCCATGGGTGTCTGGAGACTTGGTCTTCCTGCCTCACTTCCAGCATGCCCTGGCCTCTCCTCGGCGCACCAGGACACACCCAAGCCCGGCCTGATCACCCTCAGCTTCCCTGACCACTCCAGCCTTGATACAACCTCACTGCTCAGTGTTGTGTTGTGACAGGACTCCTGGTTTGTGTGTACCTTGTTTCTTCAACTAGGCTGTCCAGCCCTTGTGAGCAGGGACAGTGTAGTAAACAGACAGTCCAGAACCTATGAACCAAGAGGCAGCCTGGCAAGGAGGAGAGAACACATGTTTCAGACTCAGGGAGGCCTGGGATTTGGGTCCCAGCTCTTCCATTTATGAGCTGGTGCCCTTGGAGAAGATACTCAACCTCTCTGAGCCTGTTGTCTCACTTGTAAAAGCAGATGAATAAAAACAACAACCCTGAAAGGTTGTAAGGATGAGAAATAGTACACTTAAAGGAAGTGGCACTCGGTAAGTGCTTACCAGTAGCTATTTCCACAGGGGGCAGCAAGACACAGGCTCTGGAGTCTGAGAACTCTTGAGTTCAAATCCTGCTTCTACTGCTTACTTACTGCTTAACAAAGTTCTTCCAACTCTCTGAGCCTCAGGCTCCTCATCCGTAAAATGGGGATAAGACAGTCTCAACCTCATAGGGTTGTTTTCAGGGCTGAATGAGATACTGTGATGACAGCCCTGAGCACAGTGCCAAGTTCACCAGAGTCACTGATAACAGTCCTGATAAGCTGTTCACGCCATGATACCCCAGAATACAGAACTCCCCAGCTCTTTCCAGAGCTGTTGATGCTACTCCCAACCAAACCCCTAATCCTGCCCCATAGCCCCCAGGGTCCTAGTTCCTAGCACCCTGCCCACTGCTGTCTCTCCCGGCCTGGACACAGTCTTTGGAGTCAGAGCTGTGGGTATGAAAGTCAGCTCAACCACCTTACTAGCTGTGTGGTGTGGGTGAGGCCTCTTAACTTCTCTGTGCCTTCAACTGCTGAAAAATAGAATGGGACATAATTGAACCTACCTCACAGGGTTGGTGGGAGGACCAAGTGAGGTAATTCCCCAGAGGGCTTAACAAAGTGTTTAGCACCTGGCAAGAGCTTAATAAACATTAGCCATTACTATCGTTTTTGTTTCTGTGAAACACTAGATTCCAAACAACTGATTTACAAAGAAATCTTTGGAACACAACCCATCTGTGAGTGAAGGACAGCCAGCACCCATGGGCCCTCCTTGGCACTGAGAAAGAAGTTACTGGAAGTTCTCACTGGATTCCCTCGGGCCCTCCCGAGGTGAGATGCAGGCCCAAACGCCTTCCCCAAGGCAGGGAGGGAACCCCATCAGCCTGCTCTGACACAGCTGCTCAGCTGGGCTTCCTCCTCTCTAGAACTCTGCAAAAGAGGAAGCCAAGCTCTGCACACCGAACTTCCTCAGGCTGCCGGAGCGGAGGAGGCCAAGAGGGAGAAGGTGTCATGCTGAAGCGAGGATGGCACCCAGGTGCTAAGGGAAAGTCACCCTGCCCTGGGAGGCAAAGGAGGCGTTGCACAGGGAGCCAACAAGTGCGGAAGACGGGCAGCTGCCACATTCGCTGACTCTCAGGACACACAGTGCTGACCAATCAAAGCCCCTGACTTGTTCCCAGAATCCAACTCAACCCACTCCTCCGGGCAGCCTCTACCACAGGCAGTTTCTTGGCACCCAGACAAGTCCATTCACCATTCCTGACCAAAAGGCTCAAGCCTCTTACGTTTCCATTGAGCAAAGCGATTTTCAAAGTGTACTGACATTTCTCGTCTCATTTGATTCACAAAACAATCCTATGGGCTCAGCAAATGGATCAGTGCCCATGCTTTACAAATGGGGAAACTGAGTTTACTCCAATGGTATAAGGCAAAGTGGACATTACAACCCATCTCTTCCCCGGCATTCATTTGTTCATTCTTTCAAACATGAACGTCTATGTGCAAGGAATTATACGAGGCCTGGGTGGCAAATGAGGGGAAAAATAAGTAGCAGGCACACATAGGTGAGTCAGAGCTTCTGTTTTGTTCACGCACGCTCCGCCTGCCTGTTACACTGGAGATGCTCAGAAAATATCTGTTGAAGAAATGAAGGAAAGGAGGGGAGTGATAGTAAGTGATGCATCCCTCCCTTAAAGCTAAGTTCTACTTCAGGGCTCTTTCTGCTTCATCAGACTCATCCCCAAGAAGTGATCGGCATTTCAGTGGCTGAGAGATTCCAAAAGGAGCCAAGAGGTCACTGTGGTGGGCACTCTTACGCACAATATAGACAACCCTTTGTAGGTTCTAATGAATTGGAATAGCTAGCAATAAATACCTGGAACTATCAAACTGCAACTCAGAACCCTTGAATCTTGAAGACAACTGTATAAAAATGTAGTTTGTGAGGGATGACAATGTGATTGGGAAAGCCATAAGGACCACACTCCCCTTTGTCCAGTGTATGGACAGATGAGTAGAAAAATGGGGGCAAAAAAATAAAAAGCACCCAGTGTTTTTTAATTGTTCTTTTTCACTTTAATTTTTATTCTTATTACTTTTGTGTGTGTGGTAATGAAAATGTTCAACAATTAACTTTGGTGATGGATGCACAACTATATGGTGGCACTGTGAACAATTGATTGTACGCTTTGTATGACTGCACAGTATGTGAATAGCTCAATAAAATTGAATTGTTAAAAAAAAAAAAGTGACCGGCACCCTTGCAGGTACCGAGGCCCTCCTGTGGCCTCCGGATGGGAAAATAAAGCCCCTGGAGACCTGATGGAGGGAGAAGAAAGGCTCATCCTGACCAAGTGGCTATGAGAAGTGAAGCAATTTTCCCATGCCTTCCTGCTGATGCCAGGGGCATGCGGTGGGATCTTTCGCCCCAGAGGACAGCCCTCAGAGGGGATCAGGGCAGACATTTTACAGTCAGAGCTGAACAGCTGGGGCAGGGACTGAAGCCCAGTGGTTGGCACGGAAGCCCCCTGGGGCTGGCCATGAGTTACAAGAGAAAGCCCTTGATCTCTGCCCCACTGCTGGGCGCCGACCGCCCTCTGTCCTTCCATTGCCGCTACCCGTGGAGGAAACAGCTGCAGAGCTGTGGTCTCCTCAGCCCCCAGGGCCAGCCCAAGGTCAGCCCAGTGCCCAGGCTGCCCACGCTAGGTCACTGTAACCCCCACCTGACCACCAATTCTTGGTCATTCCAGAGGTTTTTGGGTCCCTACCACACACCGGACTTGGTGCCAGGCCTGGGGTATGGGAAGCGCTCAGCCTGAGGGCAGAGTCAGATGAAGAAGAGGGTACCTAGGGTCAGTGTAACAGGCTCTGAGAGTCCATGTGGGGAGGCGGCTCTGGGGACCAGCCCGATCTCATGCTGAAACCTGGCCTGACCACTGGTTATACTGTGAGGAACCTTTCAACCACTCCGAGCCTCAGTTTCCTCACCTCTACAATGGGTAAGAATATCATGACCTTTGTGAGATGCAAACTACTGTTGACAAAATGTGAAAGTCTAACCCACAGTAGGCCAATTAATGGAATAATTGGTATATAAGCTCAATACCATGAGAATACAGAGGGGAACAGATGGGGTGGGGGGAGGGAGGCAGAGCTGAAGAAAGGTGGAAAAGAAGAAGAGGCGGTTAAGCTGGATCAGAAAGGATGGGACCTTCGGCTCATCAGGTGGGGGAAGAGTGGGAGCAAGGCAAAGGCTGGAGGCATTTGGGTGTACAGCCTGCCCGGGGGGTGCTGGGAAGTGGTGGGAGATCAGATGAGAAGGGTGGGCTGGGGGCCAACTGCCTGAGGTCAGTCCTGCCCGATGAGGAGCTTGCCCTGTGCGCAGCGGGCAAGTGGACTCAGGGCTCCACCCCCAGGGGCCGGCACAAGGTTTTCAGGAAGTTGTGGAAGATGATGTTTCCTGCGGAAGACATGAAGCAACACTGAATCACATGGTGAGAAAGTCATTCCCTTTTCAATTCTCTTTCAAACTTTGACTCCATCAAGGAGAAAGTATCACCTTTTAATACGTAACACTTGCAAACCTCAAAGGCCTCACAAAGTTACTGCTTTCTGTAGGCCACTGTAACCACCAAGAACTCAGTAACATTTTTATATTTTTAAATAACTACCTTCTATTCCAAGCAAGGGAACCTTGACTTTTCATTTACAGGAGTGATATAAAATTTCCTTTTAAAACACATTTAAAAAGAGAGCCACCAAAAGGAAAATACTAAAGAAATAAAGGTACAAGGTGAGATGCAGGGACGTCAGAAATCATGACAGCTGTACTCAAATGACTGATATTTAAGGGATGGTGCTGAGGGCAGTAGCGAGATGCCCAAATTCAGAGCCAGGGAGGGCCAGGGTCAAATCAGAGTCTTGGAAACACAACTCTGATTGAATAGGGAGATGAGGCACCGAGGGACTGGTCAGCAGAGCCCTGAGTGAATCCAGGTGGAAAAGGAGGCAGGTCTGCCCTGGGGCAGGGGCTTCAGAAGGTCAAGCACCTGGGGGAGACATCCTGGAGGCAGACAGCACAGGGGTTTGGAGAGGGGAGAGGCTATACCTTTGTTGTCTGTCCTGTAAGCTGTTTTAACCACCCGTGTCTAGGTACCATCTGTCACTTGGATTCAGAGGCTTGTCTCTATCTAATCTCCCATCAGACTGGAAGCTTGTTGGGGCAATGTTCTTGTGTCCTACCTCTTTTTCAACTGCCCAGAGCACCTGGACCGTTGGGATCAGACTAGGGTGACCAACCATCTCAATTTGCCTGGGACTGAGGGGTTTCCCAGGATGCAGGACTTTCAGTGTTAAACCTTGGACAGTCCTGGGCATACTGGAACAGGTTGGTTACCCTTCCTCAGACAGCACTCGCAAGGTGGGCCAGAACACTGCTGGGCCAGCACTGCTGGCAAGCGGGGTGGCAGTGAGAAGCCTACGCTGTCTACACAGGCCAGGCAGGCCCAGGCTATCAGGTTTTCATGCTCCCCTGGCCTCACATTTATATGAACAGAGCACTTTATCTCTCACAAAGGCTCAATGACCTTAGTCCTTTCAAGAAACTATGTCTCACCCTGGTTAGAAGCCTCCTAGCAACACCCCAGAATTTGGATCAAGCTCAAGTTTGAGAACTTCAAGGCCCCCAAGAAGCCCTTTTTCAGGCTCAGCAACTATTTTACAAGGAAAGTCTTAGGCCCTGGCCTTCAGGGCCCTTCAAGACCGATTCCACCCCATCCTTCCAACCGTAATTACCCTAATTCTCTGAAATGCACCCTGTGTTCAAGTCAAAACACCTGCATGTTCTGGTTAAGACCAGGGCAAACAAGGCCAAAGGGTAAAGGTCAAAACTGACTGTGTTTTAAAACTTCAACTTCCATATGAGACCAAGGGAAGAGATGTCTATTTGGTACAGGATATATATTTTCTAAACAGTACAACTCTACAGTCAGTTGGTTCAAATACCACAATTACATGGAATTTTGAATAGGAAGTGAGATAAGGTAGGTTAGCATAGGCTAAAGTGAAATAGTGACACATTCCAAAGTAATTTGGGCAGATAATAAAATATATATTTACAGCCTCCCCCACCACCCAACCCCGAGGAGCTGGGGGAAGGTGCAGATGTGTTGGACTTCCTCACCTGGATTGGTGTTGATGTTGTCACAAACATTGGGACTGGCGGTTTGATGTGCTGAGCCCTCGATCATGG
>PVKY010001643.1:0-30383 GCA_004027775.1 Bradypus variegatus | reverse complement strand
TGTGACATTAGAGATGACTTTGGTCCCCTTTTCCTTCAACAGAATCTTTGTTGCCTGATGACTATGTGGTTCCCCTTGACTGGAAGACACTGAAGTTGATCTATTTGCAGTGGAAGATGTCAGTAGAGGTATTTCTTTATGGCTCTCAGAGAGGCCCTTCCCTAACTGGTGAAACACACACACACACAGACACACACACTAGAGAAAAGGAGAAAACCTGTTCTTCAAACTCAGCAGTGAAAAAAAAAATATATATATATATATATATATGTCTCTATCTTACTGAATGCTTATTCATTTAGGGAATGTATAGTATACAGGATGTATGCTTTCCTATAGCCCCACAAGGCGGCTGCATTCACCTCCCTGAGCTCGGCTGTGGGCGAGCCGCTGTCAGGCCTGCGGTGGGTGCCTGGGTGTCGAGCTGAGGGCCCCTTACCCGCCACCTCCTCTGCCCCGCCCAGCCCTCACTGCTGTCCTGTTAGGACAGAGGGACAGCCACCAATTCGGTTCACGTTTGCCTGCTTGGGAAGCATCTCATTATTGATGTGGTCTCAGTGCACAGGATGGCTGGGAAGCTTAGAAAGAGGACAGCTAGAAATGCTGGAGAAGCCGGGACCCTATAAATACGCCACGGGGAGAAGGGGCCGGGATTCTGTTCACAGGCGTTGATAGTGATGGTGAATGAATTATTATTGAAATGTGGCCAGAGGCAATGCTAGACATTTGTTTGGAAATAAATAGTAAAACTCAGCTTTAATGAAATATTATAGAACTAAGGATAGCATTGTTCCTTCATTGTTCATATAAGCACAGCTGTGGGAAAAGTACCTTAGTTTTTGTCAGTCCAGTTAATAAAACAGAATACATTTTTCTAAACTTCCAGTTTTTTCTCATTCCCCTGAGAGACCTTATTGTTATCTTAAAAAAAAAAATAAGCAGTACTTTAAATGTTTCCAGTAACATCTGTGGTTATTATGTTCTGTTGTCATTCGGGGAGTATCCCTATATGCATTAAATGACAGTGCAAACGTAACCCCAATGCCAAATATTAATCTTCACTGTATGTATTTTAATTATAAATTCTAGAAAAGACAGAAGAAGATTGGTTAGAAAAATGAGAATTCCTTGAATTGTAAGTACAACCTATTCCAGAGACCTCTATATGATCAGAAGGAAGTAGATGTTGATATTATTTGACCATAATACCTCAAATGTGCCACAATTGAGTGAAACATAAAAAATGTAGTTACCATAGCAACCCCATCTGCTGTTGCACATGTGATGTTTTTATTTCCTTCAAATATGATCTTTTTGTGAAATACAACAAAGCTTAGATGGTTACTCCCGAATTTATTTTCCTACTTTATTGGTGAGAACACATTTTTGAGAATTCTGTCAACACACAGTTTATGAGGGATTTTCCACCCAGATTGGTGGTTGATGATAGCTGGGAATTAGGAAGTAGGTTATATTTATGTATTAAAAGATTCTCTAGGAAAAGAGGGAAACATGTAGGCAAATTCATACTATATTTTAAACTTGACATCAAGCTGACATGAAAATAAACATTGCACTTTTTTTCTAAATGCCTAAATTATGAAATAAACACAGCTGCCACTATTTCAGTGTATATGTATCTACATTTGATAAGAATTGAATGCAGTTTGCATTTACCGTATGTTTTCTCTCTTCATTTTAACTCTTAATTCTAAGACTATTCTGTGTTTCCATTTCTCAACTAGAAATACATGTATACCCAGTAACCATATTCTTGTTGGTTTTAAACCTGGCTCTGCTGAAAGAAGCGGACTGAAGATTTGAGAGAATAGTTTACAGATTGGGAGGGACCACTAGAAAATGTGGGATAAATGTAGGATGGAAAGAGATGAGAGGTTGTGAGGGATTTTGGAGAAAGGAGGTAATGACGTTAATTTATTCCACAACTATTTACTGAGTTGCCTCCTGTTAGACACGGTTTCACACCCTGAGGCTGTGCAATGAAAACAGCCCTGCCCTCGTGGAGCTGGTGTCCTGGGGAATGATGTAGGGGAGCTGTTCCCCCACTCCCACCCCCCGTGGTGGGTGCCCCATGTGGGACCCCAGCGTAGGCGGCAGACAGCAGGCAGGCCACATTTTGCTGTGGCCAATTCAGGTGTCTGTTCTGTCTGCTAAATTGGATGTTTCCTGTCAAGGATCCTTTCTTGACCATACTTTTGATTTTTATATTGATCTTCAATGTGTTTCTTCTATGTACCTAGTCTTATTTGTCATGGTGTGCCCCTAATTAATCATCTCTTCTTGTTGGGGAGTTTATAAATGTTGAGCTCTGTCTGTGCAAATTTTTTAGCAGTATGATAAGAAATGGCCTCCTGCTGTCTGGCACAGTGTACTTGTCAGTGGGCCTCACGGGGTAAACAGGAATTGAGAAAGAGGGAACTTGTAGCTGGAGAACCTGGTTGGCTTGGAGAGAGGGTGGGTTCCCATCTGGGAAGGACGCTGACGGCTGTGCGGCTGGGGCAGATTACCAACCCCATCCTCACCCCAGAGCCTTAGGTCTCCACCGGTGAAAAATGGGTTGATAACACCAGCTTATAATAGGGACATTAAATGAGGGAGAAGTAAAATAAAGTGCAAAGTACCTACCTTGGAGCCTGAGAAAAACAGGCACTTAATAAGTGTTAATTCCCTTCCCCTAAATACCTCTTCGGGTTAAAGCATTGTGTTTGAAATGCCCCCGTGGGAAAATTAAAATGTGGTTATCTTGGAGAGGACTGTACTGGCCCAGTCAACCCGTGGCGCTTCTGCATGAGTTAGCTCATTTAACGTTTAGAAATGTAAATAGCTGGCTCCTGAGGGAATGGGGTATAGAACCAGTTATGATTTGGGGCAGGCGGCTGGGAAAGGTCAGGGTGGGGGTAGAGGCAGGCAGGGTGCCCACTGGGGGACAGGGTGACAGGACTCCAAGCCAGGGGAGTGGCAGAGATAGGGCGACAAGGGTGGGCCCCCAAACCCACCCTGTTCATGTTGGGATTCGGCCTGGGCTGGCCCGGGCTTCTGTTTGTTTGTAGCTGGTGTCCCCGCCTGCGAGGTGACTGAGGTGACCATCCAGAGAAGTTGGAGGCCCTGAAGCCACAGAAGCCAGTGCCCGGTGCCCACCCAGGACTGTTCCAGGGTGGACCCGCTGGGTGACAGGCTGGGCTGGGCTAGTGCGTCCCGCCGTGCTTGGTCAGTTATCTGAATAAAAACACTCATCGGAAAGGTAACAATTTGAACATTTTTTTTTTAAATTTCACCTTGAAAATGCTTGCCGGAACTTTAATTTGTTTTATAGAAGAAAATAAGACCCAGAAAACTTGAGTAGCTTATTTTTAAAATTACCTCAGGATTAGAGGTGCTAAATCCAAGTATAAGCCCATGATCCCATGTTTAGAATTCTGGAATCCAAATGCTCTGAAAACCCGGGGGGAAACGGCATTAGAATTAATTTGGTAGCAAAACCTGACTCAAACTGACAGGAGGCTGATTCTCTCCTTGTTTGTCCTACTTAGCGTAGCCAGTCACACATTTCACCGCACACGTTAGTGTTTAAATGCGGGGCGCCCGGACCCCAGGTGTCCTGTGTGGAACGCAGTGCTGTCCTGCCCTCCGCCAGCACCCCACGCACAGTCTCAGCTCTGAAAACATACCTGGTCACAAGGACTGTGGTGACGGATTATGGACCTGAACTACCCTAGAGGCAATTATTATTTTTTATTTTGTTTTAGTTTAATTGTACTTAAAATATGAATATTCATATTTGGGAAAATACAAATAAGGGATGACTACTGACTCCATTTTCAACATGTGACGTGTACGCACTCCGGCAAAGCCCCAGTGCTGAGTCCTGCCTCTGCCGGCCCCTCCTCAGCCAGCATCCCGCCGGCCGTGCTCAGTCGGACTTGTTGGTAAATCCCAAGCTTAGGCTCATCTGCTGAAGAAGTAGTTCAGTTCGATGTACAATTACTGAGCACCTTCTGAATGCCCGGGTTAGATCCCGGGAGACAAGGGTTAGACGCTGCGCCTGCCCTTGGAATTACCGTCCAATGGCAGGAAAGAGATGCACCAGCAGGTAACTTCCAAACAGCATGAGTTAAGAGGAATAAATGAGAGAAAACAGCCAGCGCTAGTTGACTTACTCATAAATGTGGGGTGAGGGGCCACCCCAGGCACTGCTGACCACTTTCTCTTGGAAACCCTCACTCCCTTGGCTTCCACAGTGCCCTGGGGTCTCCGTGTTCGGGGGACTCGGCTGATCAGGCTGTGGTCATTTTCACTGGATCCACTTCGGGGCACCCTCCCCAAGTGCTGGCGTCCTCAGGGCCGGGCTACAGCCTCTGGTCTGCTGTATGCCTCCTGTAGTAGAGGAGGAGGGTTTCCGGAGCACTCTCCAGCGCAGGCTTCTCTTTCCCAACCTCCACCAGCTCCACCTGCCACAGGTGCCTCAGCCTGACACCTGCCCTCCTCAGCCCCGAGCTGCTGCCCGGGACCACCCCTGTGGAAGGAAACAGACCTGGGTGAACGTCTCGAGCAGCAGTGGCCAGAAAGAGGATGTGAGCCACGGAGCTAATTAAACATGTTCTAGTAACTGCAGTAAAACAAGTAAAAAGAAATAGGTGGAATTAATTTTAATTGCACAGTAACCCAACGGAGCCAAAATATTATCATTGTTACATGTCACCAATAGAGAAAATTAATGATAGATTTTATTCTTTTATCATGTTGAGTCTTTCAAGCCCAGTGTATCTCCCATCTCAACTCAGACCAGCCGCGCTCCAGTGCCCAGCAGAGTGGACACCGGCCCCGGAGTGCACAGGAGGCCGGGCCAGCGCGCCCCTAGTGTGTGGGATACGTGCTCTGAGCGCTTGTTTTGAGGACTCGCGGGTGGTCTCTGTTCCCTGTGGTTTTCCCAATGCCTGTAGAAGCCTTTTGAAATTCCCTCATTTCTCAGTCGTGCTAAGAGGAATCAAGAAAGCTCCCTTCCCTCCCCTTTCCAGTGGAACGGGGAGTCCAAGGGAGAGCAGCCTCCTCCCCGTGGAGAGGGGAACCCCAGAGGAGCCCCCCTACTGGGCTACCCCTTCCTAAAGCTATTGTCTTGGGATTTTGTTTTAGAAGGAAGGTGCTTTCTATGATCTTCATTCTCAGCTGCCAGAAACAAAGTCTGTTTACTTTCCAAGAATTATTACAGCCAAGGCCAAAAGCAAAGCTTGGATTTTCCAGGATGGCGTCAATTTTGAATATTCTCTCTTCCAATCCAAGCATTTCGAATCTTGGTTTAGAAAACAGGATCACCCTGCCACACTCCCGAGTGTGACATATTGGAGAGTCTCTGTGACCAGCTCACTTGGAACTTGGTTCCAGGCTCCTCTCAGGGCCCCGGGGAACGGAGCGGTTCCGGGGGGCTGGTCCCGGCGCCTCCGAGATTCCGAGGGGAAGAGGAGACATGAAGTTGTGTGGAGGCAACGAAGCTTTCTAAGAACATTTCTGGCGACAAATTTTAGAGAGAGATTAAAAAAGAAAAGACACAGGCTCTGGGAGTGGGGTCGGGCCTTGGGGCACCAGCCGGGTACCGGGGCTCGCGGACTGGGAGCGACACTGGCCTTTCCTGTCACAACTCAGAAGGCTTTTCACGGCCTTTCGGTGTCAACCGACAGCATTTCACTCCCGAGGCCGAGGGCGGCCGTGGCGGGGTCCTGGCGCACGGGCGGCGGGGGGCGTCCCCCGGGCCCCCGTCGGGTCTCGCGGCCCCGCAGCGGCGCAGGTGGGGACCCCTCCCAGGCGGTGGGGCCGGCGGCCGGGAAGGAGGGGCTGGGCCGCTGCGCCCGCCCCCCGCTCCATCACATGGCCGCGGAGCCACAAAAACAACCGCCTTGGCCCAGCCCCAGACTCCAGCCCAGGGAGCCCGGGCCCGCGCGGCCGCCCCCTCCCCATGGAGGACGGCCTGCTCCGCTCCTTCGGGAGGCTGAGCCTCGGGCCGCCGCCGCCATCGCCCCAGGCGCCGCCGCCTCCCGCACGCCGCCACGGCTGCAGGAAACGCCTCTACCTCCTGCGCGGCCTCCCGGGCTCGGGGAAGACCACGCTGGCCAGGTAACGACCGCGGCCGGCCCGACCCCTGTAGCCTGCGGCCGCCGGCGCGCGGGGCCCGGGGGCGCAGGGACCACCGGCCTGGGGGCTCCGGGCCGCGCCTCCGCGGGAGGACGCACCTCGGCGCCGCGCGCCGCGCCAGCCCCGGCGGCCGACCCCGGCCCAGGGCCCGCCAGCCGAGGGCCCGGGCGGCCGCCGCCCCCAGCCCGGGGGGGGAGGCCCAGGCGCTCTTCCTCCGCCCAGGCCGGCGGCACCGCAGCGCCCGTCACGGCGCGTCCACAGGCGTTTCCCACCGGAGCCGAGGCGCGGGGCGGCGCGGGGGCAGCGGGGGCGGCGCTGGGAGAGGCGAGGGCGGGCCCACTCTGGCGCTTGGCTCCGCGCGAGCGCCCGTCCGCGGCCCCGGGGGGCGTGGGCCGCAGGTTCCCCCTCGGGGCCCCGCGCTCCGCCCGCGCTCCCCTCACTGTCCGCCTCGCGCCCCAGCGCTTGGACCGTGTGTTCCTCTCCTCGCTTCTGTGACGCCGCCGGCACCTAGGAGCTGCCCCGATCCGCCAGGAGATGCGTCCCCGGGCTCCCGGGTCTCCGTTTACCTTCGGTGACGGCGCCTGCTGCGGCGCCTGGGTTTCTTGAACCTGTGCGTTTCTGGAAGGTCGGGGCCGTGCGCTACTCCGCCAAGCGCGGTCCGCCCCGTAGTGGATGCCCAGAGAAGCGGCCCCCGGCCTCCGCGCGCGGTCCCCTGGCGGGGAGAGGAGCAGCCGGAGACCCGCGCGCCCGCGGGAGAGGAGCGCGCCGTGGAGCACGTGCGGGGCTGGCTGGCGGCCGGACGAGGCTCCCGGGGCAGGGGCTGCGGCGTGCGGGGCCCGTGGCGGCGCCGGTCCTGGGCGCCCAGTGTTGCTTAGGATTCCGGGCTGGTTTGTGGAGAAAAGCCTCTGGCAGTAGACTCCTGCCACACTGCCACAGGTGCAAGAACGGGTGCGTTGAAGAGGGACCTGCTGCACCCCATAGGCGCTCTTTCAGGAGGGGCGTGGGGGGGCTCCCGGAAACCAGAAGGACTTGGTTATTTTGTGATACAGGCATGGCAGTCGTTACCAACCGGAACCTTCTGGAAGTCATCTCCGGTTTAGTTTCACTCTGACTGTGCTGACCTGTGGGCTGTCACCCGCTGAGTGTCAGAGAAGGCAGTCAGCACCCCCTGTTGGGGCCTCTGCTTCTCACTGCGGAAGGGAAGTCGTGTCACGAGCGCGCGGCCGCAGACCTGAACCTCGACCACCTGGGCCCTGCCCCTGCCCGGCTACAGCGCGTCCTCTGCAGAACCAGCTGGCCCCGGTGTTCTGCGGGGCCCGTGCCCCCGATGTCCTACACTGTTAGGGTTTTAAACCCGGTTGCTACCCGGCCACGCGGGAGACGCCGGATGAGGGACCAGCTTTTAAGGACATCTCCAGGGACAGCTGGAGAGAGCCCCGGCCTGGGTCTGAGGGTGGCGCCTTCAGATCGGCCTCCTCACTAACCAGCTGCTACCTTGCGCCATCACCCAAGCCAGATATTGCCCCACGTGGGTGGTCGGAGGGGATTAGGTTGGAGGTGGACCGGAGGTCGCTGGCTCCATTGCAGTCATCAGCCTTAAGAGTGTTTGCTGGTAACGGCTGGCCGAAGAGCTCTGACCTCAGCCAGTGGCGGCTTCCAGGCCCAGGCTGTCACTCCCTAGCTCTGGTCTGCACGCAACCCCCCCGTGCCTCAGTTTCCCTCCTGCGAAATGGGGAGTGTGTGAAATAACTTTAAAGTTCAAAGCGCTATATAAATTTTAAGAGGTAGGAGATAACGCTCAGGGTGTTGATCGGCTGAGAGAAATCCCCAGCCTGTCCGTGGGGAGAAGCCTTGGCTACAAGTAGGAAGGCAGCTGAACTTCGGGATTTCCGCCTGGAAGCTGTGCCTGGGCAGTTCCGGGGAGGGAGACTGGGCACTGTTTGGGCGGGTTGTGCATTTATATGTGTGGGAAGGAGGGAAAGGACCAAGGGGAGGCCCTCGTTGAGGATGAGATGCTGAAGCCCCAGGCTGTGGCCCTCAGGGAACTGGGGCCCGTTGTTTGAAATACGCAGGTAAAGCCAGCAGTAAACTTCAAGTTAGCTTATGTATTGTTGGATTCAGGGAAATTAACATTTTATTCTCTCTGTATTTCCACATTTTCTATAATGAGCATGTACTTACTGAATCAGGAAAATAAAAATTAGTTCTTTAAAAATTGGAGGTAATTGGCTTTTACAAATGCTTGCTCATCTTGTTTCTGCTTAACCTTTATTTCTCATTTGATCAACTAATAAATTTTTTTTCTGGAAATTAGGATATGTCTTGTCTTCCAAATCACCATTGGATTTTTGTGCTTTTAACCTGAATGTTTTCATAGTTTGAAGTGACCAGAATGTGGAAAACCTCTATTTAAATTATTTGGATTTATTTTTTTAAAAAAGGTAAAGTTTTATTTTATCAGCTTTTAAAAATTCTTAAGCAGATCATAGTGCTAGAAATAAGATGTCCCTTAAATCTGTTTTATCGCCAGTCATCTAATAGGTGCTTAACCATTTGACCTGGAAGTTCTGCTTCTGGGAATTCTCCTAAGGGAATAATCGGGCAGCTGCATGTAAAGGAATGTTCTCACAGAGTTTTTTATTTGATGGAAAAAGTGTGAACCAACTGAAATATACAAAAAGAGAGGACTGGTTTGTAAGTCCTGCAGTTGTTAATGGTGATGTAACAGCATATGTGACACGCAAATATACTAACCCCCCCACCTCCCACCCCATTAACTGAAAAAGCCTGTTAACAAAGCTACGTATATATAAACAAAGATCCCATTTTTTTTGTCAAAGATAGAGGTCTACATATATTCACAGAAAAATATGTGGAAAGAGTTGTTGACATTAGGAAGTGGGGCTGGGATTTGTTTTCCCCCTGATTTACTCTCTAATTTTTTTTTTACAACAAATATA
The DNA here is from genome assembly GCA_004027775.1 of Bradypus variegatus. Classification (NCBI taxonomy): domain Eukaryota; kingdom Metazoa; phylum Chordata; class Mammalia; order Pilosa; family Bradypodidae; genus Bradypus; species Bradypus variegatus. The sequence goes on along the minus strand of PVKY010001643.1, from coordinate 21,279 downwards.
TATTGTTAACTTTTTAAAAGTGAAAATAGACTATTAAATAGTTTTAGTGAATGACGTGTCTACATAGACCCAGATCATGCAACAAAGCATTTATTAAATAATGAAATGCATGTCATTTTCTATAGAAACCGACCTGCCTAGGTTTATTCTCAGTTGGACATTTACTAGGAATCTCTTTTATCATGAGGGAATTGATTTTTTAATTGCCTGTTAAATTTTTATTAATTATTTTATTAATTAGCATATGAATTAGCATAAGTTACTTAATTCTCCCACACCCTAAGGTTCTCTTTTGTTACAATGGCGCTACTATCCCATTAGTTTATTGTGAGGATTCAAGATACTGTGGGCAACACTGACCCTATGAGAACGTGAGAAGGGACCGCAGAGCACACCGTGCTACCTGCACGGCAGCTGGGGTGGGTTACTACTCACAAACCGACAGCGACAGTGTGCACGGGTGCTGAGCAGCCTGCGAGCCCCCCTTAGTGAGTCTACACCAAACAGTTTCAGAGATGGCGCTTCCTCAAGACTAAACCGGAAAACCATCATCACTATGCTCCTGGAGGTCAGTGGGGTCTGGTGGCGAGGAGCAGCGGGGGGCTGCTGGTGTGCAAGGCCAGGGCATCAGTGGGGGCACTAAGGCTATCAGGGAAGGGACGCTCTCCCCCATGCGGATGGCCCTTGAGCTGGCTTTGGAGATGGGGAGAATGTGGCTGAGCGGAGGAAAGAGGAAACCCACATGAGTAGGGCAGTGGAGGTGGAGGTGGGGAAGATCTGGGGTTCCAGGCTAGTGGGGAGCATGGCTTGACTCATGGAAGGTTTTTATCATGAATAATCACCTAGGTAAGTCCAGGGCCAGACTACGGAAAATGCTAGAAAAAGCTATGGGAAGGGAGACAAAGGAGTCGAGATTTGTCAGAAGAAACAAGATTCCAATCCCAAGACTGTTTCACTCAGCAGATGATCTAGAACTCTCTTCCCACAGCTGAACTGATACCCCCACCTGGGTCTGCACCCGCCCTTCCCACCTACTCCGTGAGAGCACCTGTGGGCGATGCCTTTACCTCTGCGCCTCCCGCTTTGTGTGTGGGTGTCGAAATGTCCCTGGGAGACGAGATGAAATGCAGTAGTAGAAGGTGGTCTCTCTGTCCTCCTTTCTTTCATGGCCTTATTTGAAAAATTATGTTTCCACTTCACATCAGTCCCTGGACTACTTTTGGATCTTACTATCAATCAAAGCAAAGTCTGAGAACCTCCCCTGGTGCGTGGTCCATCCTGCGTGATCTGCTCGTCCCTTTGGCGCTGTCACCGAGGGTTGCTAATGTGGAGTCACCTGAGCTCCAAGGATGCTTGCTACAGCTGTCTTTTCTGCACATTCACATCTCCAGATAATGTGGAATTTTTCCTTCAGGAGAAATACTTTTCCATTATTTCTTGGCACCAGAACTTTCCTGGCTGGATGTGATCCAATGATAAGACAGAGACAGGGGACAAAGGTACACTTTTCAGCCAGATAAACACAGGGACCTCTAGGAGGCAGCGAGAACAGGGGACCAGTCAGGCTAGCTCATGGGTGAGTCGTTAGATGCCAAGGTGTCCTCTGTTCCCAGTGTGCTCACCTGGATGGACCTCGGTGTTTGCACTTATGAGGCCAAGCCTTGCACAGATAAAAGCAGGGTCAAAATAGAAAGCTTGCAGATCTGTGCCTCTCACCATAGAGTACCAGGCAGGCATCCCAGATCTTTACTTGGGTTAGCTTGGAGAACCACCATTACCTTTATATGTTTTTAATGATTTTCCTGGGTGAGTCCTAAATCCCCTCTCTCCACCACGGAGAGTCCTCGGAATCCCTCTCTGGACGTTGGGATGTGTGAGGATTGGGAATGCTGTTTGTTTTCACCGAGCAGGAATGCCCAGGGCAGCAGTGTTTCTAGTCCCTCTCTCAGTCAGGAGATGCGCCCACCTGAAAGGAGACTGCAGCTGTCCTGGAGCTGCTCGGGGAGCAGAAGACTTTGCTCAACGAGGCAACAGTAACTGCAGGTGTCGGTCATGATTTGAGAAGAGGCGGGAATGGAGGAAGAAAGGGGAAGAATGTTTCCATGGGAGCAGCTCAGGAGAGAGGCAGGAAGTTCCTAAGACATGGAACTCTGAGAAGTTGAACATCTTGGTCAGGGGCCCAGAGCTTGCGGGAACACCCTAGCGACAGCAGGCGAGACTGGGCTTCGTCCCTGGGGTGATGACAGCCCCTTCGGGGCCCTCAGGGGGGCTGCATCAGCTTTCAACTGTCGGGGGAAGGAAGCCACTTGTCAGTATTAAAGATGTGTTTCTCCCTGTATCAAAAAATACTCACCAGGGAATTTACAGTCTTTGTTAACATGGCACCACTGAGGCCAGCTGGAGATGGGATTTGGATTTTTTAATGCGCTTACCCTGAGTATCACTTGCTGTGGAGATGCAGCCAACACCTGGCTCCCAAGGGCGTCTCCAGTCCCTTCCTCCTCTGATGGGTGCTGTCACTCAGCTCGACGCCCAGCTTCTGGGCCTCTGGGTCCGTCTTTTCTGTGGGGGCCCCGTCAGACGCTGGGTGGGCCCAGTGACAGCGTCTCCCATCGCTTGAAGTTACCTAAGATGCGCAGGCTCAGTGGGATTGAGAAAACAGTGCTTAAAAAAAAAACGAGGCCAATTTCTAATTGTTCCTTCATCGGGTCCCTTCTGGGTCTTGCATGTGGCTTGGGGAGGGGCCCTCGGTCTCCATCAGGGAGGGCGCGGGAAGAGGGAGGGACCCGGGCCCGGGCGGCTCATGAGGTCTTCCCAGGGATGTTCGTGGACAGAGGCGCCTCCACCCGCTTTTTAGGGCGACTTGTACCGGGGTGCCCTCCCCGTTCTTTTCCCACAGCGTTTGAGATCCGGGAAGGAGCGTCCCGGAGGCGCCCGTTGTGCCCCTAAGGCGGTGCCTCCCGCCCGTCCCTGGACGTTTCCTCCCGCGCCAGGTACCGCCCGAGGCCGGGTCTCCCCGCCGTCCTGTGCAGGGTTCTGTCCGCCCCGACAGAGGCCTGGCCTGCGGGGTCCCCTGGAAGCGACACCGGGGCTGGCTCCTGCGGAGAGACAAACCCACGAGGAGAGCGATTGTCCCCGCGTGGAGACGCGCGGAGGAACGAGCGGGACGTGGAGAAGAGACAGACGGTCAGAAGGGAATGGAGCCCGGAGCATCCGCAGTTCAGCGCGCAAGGAAGCGACGACTGTCCTTACGTGGGACGCCGGTGCGCCGGCCCCCGCGCCTCAGAGCTACGCCAGGAGGGGACCAGAAAGTCAGCATCAAGTTCAGGCGCCTCCCGCCGCTGCAGCCGTCGGAAGAGGGGCGGGAGCCCGGCCTCCCCCGCGGCCACCGGCCTGCTCGGCGACGTTTGGGAGGACACAGCTGGGAAGGCCGGGCCTGGGCGGCCGCAGCTGCTCCTCCCGAGCTGGCCCCGGGGAGCCGGGCAGGGGCCCCCCACGTGCCTGCTGGAGCCTCCAACTGCGCCGTCCTCCGAGGCGCCAGGCCCGGAGGAGGAGCGGGCAGGGGACAGGCTGGGGCCCCTCCCCGGCTGTCGGTGTCCCTGGGGCTGCGGACCCCGAGTCTCATCCCCGGACCCAACCTGGCCCCTGCCCCGCCTGCGTCTCCCCTCTGAGCTCGGAGCTTGCAGGGAAAAGCGCCCGGGAATTGAAACAGCACCCGAGGAAGGCCCGGAGCCCAAGAACCCCCTTCCCAGGCCCTTTCGGGGGTCAAGCTGAGACCGGCATGGGATTCTCAGTGTACAAGGATGAGGAAAGAGAAAGTCTCCTCTCGCTCTGGGGCCCTCCTGGAAGAGCTTGTAAACAGAAGGCGACAGAGCCGAGCACCCGGGGACAGGCAGTCTCTGCGTGTTTATGAGGATTCCCGGGGCCTGGCCGCCTTCCAGGGGCGTGCAACAGAGCAGCGCCAGAAGGGGCAAAAATCCCTGCCCTCACGGACCGTAGATACTTCAGCACAGAAAGAAAACATTTCTGAAGGGAAGGGGGACATTTCAGACAGCATCTGTTCTGCTCTGTGCTCCCCCCACCCCCCAGATAAAAGGGTTCCCTGCTGTGCCCTCACGTCCCTGAGGGAGCTTCCACATGGGACACATAGTGTCCACCAGAATTTGCTCATGATAAGGAAAACAGCAAACAACTAATGTCACTAGGGAAAAGGATAAATGATGGTTGCCAAATAGGGGAAAGGACAAATAGATGTGGTTTGTCCCTTTTATGGCCCTCAGTAGAGGTTTGGTGTGTGGCTCTGGGGCCCGGAGCCCAGCTGTCATCCAGCCGTCTCACCCACTGGTCTCAGTGTTCTCACCTGTAAAATGGGGATGAATAACAGCTCTTACCTCTCAGGTTTATCTGAGCAGTCTAGGACAAGTGTAAAACCACCAAGTCGTGCTTGGCACACAGTAAGCGCTTAATAAATGCTAGCTATTTTTATTATTATACTGATGACAGAGTATTCCAAAGAGGTTAAAGGAATGGGTTGAGTCTATATAGCAACAAGAAGAGATCTCAAAAACAGGATGGTCTCTCATTTATTCAACAAATATTTGAGGGCCCACCAAGTTATGGGCAGTGTGGTGGGTATTTGGGATTTAGCAGTGAGCAAAACAGTCTAAGATCCTGCCCTCATGGACCTCGGAGGCCAGAGGTAGAGAGACAGCTATAAAACTACGGAGACTGTATGTGGTGGTGGCGAGAGGTGCTGTGGAGGAAGGAAAAGCAGTGTAGTGAGGGGGTCTGGCAGTGCCCGGGTTAGGGCTGGGGCTGGTAGGATTTTTCCGGCAGTTGGCTCCAGATGGTGGGAAAGCAGATGTTTGTTATATATTCCTTTTGCCTTTCGTTCTGGTTTGCTAATGCTGCTGTTTTGCAAAACACCAGAAATGGACTGGCTTTTTTAAAGGCGGTTTATTTGGTTACAAAGTTACAGTCTTAAGGCCATTAATGTGTCCAAGGTAAGGCATCAACAGCAGGTTACCTTCACCGAAGGCCAATGGCATCCGGAAAACCTCTGTTAGCTGGGAAGGCACGTGGCTGCTGTCTCCTTGCTCCCAGGTTGTGTTTCAAAATGGCTTTCTCCCAGGACATTTCTCTCGAGGTGTCTGGGGGTGTTCTCTTAGTTTCTCCCAGGCAAACTCTGGAGCAGCAAGTCTACTTTCAATGGCCATCTTCAAAATGTCTCTCTTGGCTGACATGCTGAGGTCCTTCTGTTTATGAGATATTTTGTAGGACTCCAGAAACTAAATCAAGATCTACCCTGAATGGGCAGGGTCCACGCTTCCATGGAAATTATCCAGTCAGACATTTCATTCACAACTGATTGAGTCATATCCTCATGGAAACACTCAATCAAAGGATTCCAACCTAACCAACACTGATATGTCTGCCCCCACAAGACTGAATTAAAGAACATGGCATTTTGGAGGACATAATATATCCAAACCAGCACACCTTTCTATATTAAAATTTTTTTTCTCAAAAATTCCTATAGGATGAAAGATGACAAGGAGTCGGAAATACAAAGGGAATTGGCTAAGAAGCAGAAAAATATTTAAAAGGAGTTAAATGAGAGGTATATTTAAAGGCCTCTAAAGTCAATGTTGGCATTTTAAAGTCCATCAGAAATAGAGATTAGCAGAATCACAACATAATCAAATGGCAATTGAAGATGCAAGAATAAATATAACCAGTTATAACCACAATAAATAACTCAAAGCAACAATTGCAGATATAACAAAACAGATTTCTTAGGCTTAAGACCTAAGTCTATAAAAAGACAGTAAGCAAGAGTGATTAAATAATGGCCAATACCTAGGTATCCTGAATAGGCTGATAAGGCTGGTACAAATACTATTAATTAACTACCCCTTCTTCCTTAGCAACCCTGTTTTGTTGGGGGTGGATTGTGCCCAAGTGTAAAACGGCGTTTTCAGGGCTCCCTTGCCGCTTGGGAAGCCTGTGCTTTTGTAGAATAGAGATGCGAGGGCTGGAGCTGCGGTGGCACCGTGTGCCCACTAGGAGGCCCCCTGATGAATGGAAGCCACATGCGAGGAAAGACGGAAAACTCTTGGGTCCACACGGACCTCCGAGTCGCCACCCGAGCCCTGGATTTGTACTTCTGGGTTTTTTCTACGTGTGAGGTATGAACTACTCATTTAAAGCGCTGTTATTTGGGTTTTCTGTTAAATGCAGATGAACCCACTTCTAGTGAAACCAATTTGAACTATAAATGTCTGTGGGAAAAAGGATGTGATCCAGTGATTCTCATCCAACCGAGCCGCTACTGTGTGGGGACAGCAGAAGGGCCTCCTCGGATGCGAAAGAACTCACAGTTATGATACCACATGCCCTGGATCTGTATAGACGGGGCAAAATTCTACCACCTGTGTAGACCTGGGCACGTTGGCTAACCTCTTGAAGCCCTAGTTTCCTTATCTATAAACTGAGGAAAATATTATTTATGCCATGAAATTACTATAAAGGTAGTAGAGCTCAGCACTCTTGAGAAAAAGAAAAAAAGAAATAAAATTTATTGGAACGACTGCTCCAGCCAACCATGAGAAGACTCAAAGACACCAAGATGGGGGAATCTTTTTATTTTACGTTGTTTAAAATGTCTAGCCAACAAAATAAGGTAAGAAAGGACATTAAAAGTTAAATTTTATAAAGGAAAGGCTTTCAACTACTGAATATAATCAAGAAAATGTTAAAAAGGAAGATAATGAAGAAGCTCTTAGACATCAAGCTTAGTGGAAAAAAATAGAAAGCCCAATAACAGGACTAATTACTTGTAATCATTGAGTGTATAAAAAAAGCATTTCAGAACAATGGCAACAGATAAATTTCTCAAGTGGTTTTAGGATAACCAGGATACCCTGTGGAAAACAACAAGTTAAATTCTTAACTAATGCCATATATAAAAAATTAAATTTTAGATGGATTGAAGACTAAAATATAATAGAACATAGAGGAATATTTATATAATCTAAACGTATTATCAAAGGCTGAAAATAAAAGATAAAAGATGGATACATGTGACTACACAACATTTTAAAAAATTAGTCTTTTTATGTTTGGTATTATTATAAACAAAATTAAGAAGTAATTGATGTACTCAATAAGAAATTAATATATTCAATAAAAAGGAGATAAACCTGCCAAAAAGGAGATTTTATTCTCAGGCAGATGAAGTTCATAAAAGAATACCTAGAAATGACCAGCACATGCAAGAAGAAATACTAATTCTGCTGTTGGTAATCAAAGAAGTTGGGAACAAGCGAAATACCCAACCACAGAGCACTGGTTAACTAAATTATGATACGTCCCTATGAATGAGCACATTATAATCATTGAACATAATGTTATGAAAGAATATTTCATGAGGTGGGAAATAATTTTCAATGAAAAAGAGTTTGGTGAAAACTTGGGATGCTGTACACTATATTCCTGTTTTTATGTAACAAAACAGGCAAAACCAAAACAAATGGTAGATACCCATAAAAAAATCCTCGAAGACCGAAGACCAAAATGATGTTTTTAGATGGGAGAATAGAGAAACCTCTCCTTTTTGTATTTTTCTGCTTCAAAATTTTCTGCAGTGAATAAGCATTTCTTTGCTAATTAGAAAGGAAAAACAATATTTGTAAGGTTTCTGTAGACAGAGACACAGGAGCCAGCTTGAGGGGTGCTGACCAGCCAAATGTGGGACAATTCGAGCTTCATAAAGAATAATGATCCCAAGGATTATAGAAAGGGGGGGGAGAAAGAAAGCTCTTCCTTACAGGACAGTGCCACCAAATAAATGTAGAAGTTACAGAATTAGAAAACCAAGACTCTGCAATGACCAGTGTCATGTTTGGTTCGGGCAGGGATCAGCGATGAAGGCACTGAGGAGGGGGTTGGGGAGCAGGGTCTTTGTGAGCTCTCAGACCCCCCCACCCCCCCATGTGACTTCAGATCACACAGGGAGAGGCGTGTGGTGCGACAGCTGGCTGACGCCTGTTAGCCAAACGCTCAGACTTAGCATGGTGGGAGCAAACTGTCATGTCAATCAGAGGTACACAAACATCACCTTTGTACTTTTCTTCCAAAAACATGTACCCTGGATCTGGTCATGGGCCAGTCTGTCAGCCCGGAACGCGGGGCCTTCTCAAGCCAGCTGATAGCGACTCTTCAACAAGGGAGCCGAGAAAACGCAGAAGGGCAAGCGGACAGCTGGAGATTAAAGGCTAAAGAGACTAATAACCAAATGCAATACCTGAACCTCTAAAGGACACTTTGGGCACTGTCAGGGAAATGAAACTTTTTTTAATTCAAAAATCCATTACTAGGTACTGTGAATTAATATTAATTTTTAAAGGCATGAAGATATGGTTATGTAGGTGAATGTTCTTATTCTTAGGAGATGCTTGACAAAGGTTTAGGAATAAAGTGAAGGTAATGTTCATTATTTAGAGTAGATAATGTTGATGAAAATAATTTAGAAACTATAGAAGTTAAAGTATTTACAAAACATGCAGAGCTGAAGTGCTCCTGGGCCACCCTCAGATTCTGAGGTGTCTGTAACTGACTGCGATGGAGGCCAAGGCTCGGACATAGGATTTGGCCTTTCCAGTGAGTCCTTCGAGTCACTGGGATGGGCACGGCGAGGGTCTGCGTGTCCTGCGGACGCTTCTCTCCTCCGTCTCGGTCTGCATCTGTGTGACGCAGCCCCACGTCCCCTGCCCTCCTGCCCTCGGGCAACCCAGGCCATCTCCGTGCCCTGCGGTGGTCACCTCAGAGACTCAAAACCCGGCCCTGGGGAACCCCCGCAGCCCGGGGCGTCGGGGCCAGACCGTGGTGGGGGAGGTCCCCCAGACCCGGCAGTCCCTCGGGTGTCCGCTGTGGGGGGCACCAGCCCAGCAGACTTTCCCGCCGAGGCCCCTACACGCTGACCTGCCCCCACCACACGATGGGGACAACTGAGGGTCCGTTTGTGCGTCACCCCATGTCATCCTTTGAAGACCCTGCTCCTCTGCTGTCGCTTCCGTGGCCTGGGGACCCTGTAGCTACCTGGCCACTCCTCGGGGGACACTCCCTGCCAGCCACCTTGCTCCTTCAACTGCAGGGTGCTCAGAACTGGGGTTTCGGATGTGAGTTGCCACTTTGGCCCCTTCCTGCCTGGTTTTCCCTGACGCCCCTGGCTCGGAAGGCCCTGCAGCCTGTCCCCTCATCTCTCATCGCCACTGCTCGGCTCAGAACTGTCCCCCTCGAGGGACACGGCCACCCCTGCCTCCTGGGGCTGCCCGCCTGGACCGAGCTTGTCCCTCCGACCCGTGTTCTGGGCTCTTCCTTCGCCCTCGGCTGGCTGCCCAGGGCAGGCCCGACCCAGGCAGCTGTGGGTCCCTGAAGCAGCCGCTGTATTTCCTTACTGGACCATGAAGCGTCCCACAGTGCAGGCACCCACTCCGGGCTTCAGCTAGGTTGGTGAGTGGGTGATTAACTCGCTTTCTTCGGGCATTAAAATATATTGTCTTCTGCCCACGCTCCCTGCAAGGCTGTCGAGACTGGCAGGCTGCTGTTTAAATCGAGATGTCCACCGAATCTCCCCGTCTACCATCATAACCCATCAAAAAGAAAATATTTCGTTTAGCATACTTCTTCAGCGCTCTCTGCTGCCTCCTTTTTAATGCACTCAGGCCTTCTGAAGAATTTTGATCGATGTTTGTTTACTGTTTTTGAGTGTATGTTTTAAGTCATTTTTGAAAATAGAGGCATTTGCTTTATTTTGGTCTCGCAGACCTCTGATTTCACTGCAATTCCGCAACGCTCGCTCGACGTACGAACTGCAGTGCACTTATTGCCATGGTGTGTAAACAGCCAGGTTGCAAGTTTGACCTCATTTGTTTTTCTTAGTAATAAAAACATCAGTGCTTTACATTGGTGAAGTGAAGTGCCCTGTCAGTTACAAAATGTTTGCCCGTATCCCACCTCCTCTGGACACTTCCAGAAGGCCTGCTTCGTGGGTAGGGATTACCTGCGTTTCCAGATCAGAAAACAGACGCTCAGGAGGTGACGTGACCTAGTGGAAGCCCGAACCCAGGTCTGCAGAGCAGCTTAGGGGCTCCCGTGTCACCCAGGGCTCGGGGCCTTAACTACATTTCTTCTGTTCTTTCCTAATTAATGATTATTCTTCTTGATAGACAAGAATGAGAAAAAAATGAGCTGAACAGCTCTGCTTTCTCTTTGCATTTCCTGCCCTTGTCGTTCCCCAACTTTCAAGTCTCTTCTTATCCCGAGCATGGCCATGGGGCCATGTATTCTCTTTGCCTGTTGAATTGGTTTTGAACTTAGAATTATGCTAGCGAGTGCCGTAGGGAAAGGGAAGAAACGCACGGTGATGTGTCAGGCTGCGCTAGATGTTTTCCTGTTAGCAGGTCACCCTCAAACCCGGAGAGACAGTGGAGTCCCCCATTCCCGCCTCACTTCAGACCCACCTCCTGCCAAAACCTGGCCTGGAGGGGGCTTCAAGTGGAAATGTCATCTCTGTGAAGTTTTGTGATGACTATTTTTACTTTTTACTTTTATTTTTCTCTAAGAAGAGTACTACATCATGGCTTTTCTTTTTCCAAAACTTTTCATACTGTACAGCTGGAGCGAGGGAGGTTTAGGAGGGCCTGGGGACTGTGGGTCGTCTCTTTCCTTCTCCCGCGGTGCCCTTGTCATTTGGCTGTAAACATGTTGCCTAATGGGGTGACATGCCCACCACTCTTCTCTACATTTCACACCTCAGAGCAAACTTGATTCTCAGAGGTGTCCTCACAGAGCTCCAAGGACATGGGACGCAGGACAGGTAAGAGTTTTGGGGCGCAGGGAAAGGCTGCAGCCTGGGGGTGCCCGTGGGCTCTGACTGGTTGGAGGAGAACGGTGACGGGGCCCGGGGCCCGGGGGCAGTCGAGTCCCCAGCCTTGGGCGCAGCCTCTGACTTCTGCCCACTCGGCCCTGGGGCTGCGAGAGGCAGGGAGGGCGAGCAGCACTTGTCGGTCCCCAGGGTTGGCACCACACACGGTGCCCTCGGAGCCCTCTCCGTCCTCCTGTTATCTCCTTTTAGAGACAACACTCGTCTCTCTTTTCAAGAGAATTTCCGCATTTCAGACCCTGGTGGTCTCAGCATTATAAACTGATAAATGGTGGAGGCGGAAGGAAGTGATTTCTGTTACGATTTTGCAAATAGAGTAATTTCCCTCTTATTTCCCCACTTTCTAGACAGTTGCAACATGACTTCCCCCGGGCGCTGGTTTTCAGCACGGATGACTTTTTCTTCCGGGAGGATGGCACCTACGAGTTCAATCCCGACTTCCTGGAGGAAGCGCACGAGTGGAATCAGAAAAGAGGTGACGCCCCTTCCCAAACCTCGCCGGGCCCCGGTGCGCACCGTAGATTGTAGCTGCCGCGGAGTCTATTTTGCGGAAGGAACGTAATCGACAGCTCCCCGTTCTGTTCCCCAAGCAGAAGGCGGTGGGTTCCCGGAGAAAGGAACTTCCGGTAGCGGGGTCTCAGCCCGGTGCCCGGGGAGGGGGGCGGCATCGCGGGGCGCCCCCGGCCGCGGCGCTCACGGCCCCCCTTGCGTTGCAGCGCGGCGCGCCATGCGGAGGGGCGCGAGCCCCATCATCATCGACAACACCAACCTGCACGCCTGGGAGATGCAGCCCTACGCGGCCATGGTAGGGACGCGCCCTCGGGCTCGCGGGGGGAGGCGCCTGCCGCGCTCCTTGCACCGCCTCGCGCCGCCAGCCGCGGGTGCAGCGCTGGTGTGTGGGGGCTCCCTGCTGCCGAATGACCGGGAGCTGCCGAGATGCTGAGCCCACCCGGGTTGCAGTTCCCCAACAGTCCTCGGTGAACCGTGCTCGGCCCCAATTCTCAGAGCACTTCGTCCTGCTCTGTTTCCCTAAGTGGAGGCCGGCGGAGAAGCCGCGGGGGCTGCGGGGAGGTGCGGCTCCGTGGCTGCCTGGGGTTCCAACGCAAGGGAACCTTTCAGACCTTCTCAGGACGCTGGAATACCAACGGGGATACACGTGTAAAGACAACTCGGGCAGAGCAGTGATAGGAATAAAATATGGGCATTTTTCTTTAATTTTGAAACGTCTGATCTTTTTTTCAGACTATTTCCTCTTTTATGCTAATAACATAGTCATTCACTATTGGCTAGAGGGAGGAGAAGAGATCCGGAAACACTCGGGGGAGGGGGGTGTTGAGGGACAGCTCCATAGTCCGCCTTTTCACACTTAATCCCCACTCAGTGAATTGTGACATGAATCTCGCCAAAACCGCACTCGTGGCACTGTATTTTATTTTTTTTTACATTTTGGACAAAAGCGCACAACTCCAAGTGTGCTTCTCTCTAGCTGGACTTCAGTCTGTTTTATAAAGGCCCAGACTGGGGGCTCCGAGGACAGTCAGCAAGAACGAGGCTCACCTGTTTGTGACTCAGTTTAGGGCTCCCGAGTCCCGTCAGAGGAGAAAGGAACTGGGCAGGACTCATCAGATGAAGTAAGGCACGAGTCGGGGATTGACTAACTGATTAAGGGAGGACCTTCTACTTTCTATTTTCCGGAGATGTACAGTCTTTTTCAGCCATCCACAGCTATTAGCACCCAGAAATGGTGTATTCCAGATACCATATTTGAATCCTTCCCCAAGCAGAAATGTCCATCTAAGGAAGGAAAAAATCTTTTTATGTCACTCTTTTCGTTCTGTATTTTATAACACAATAAACAGGAGTGATAATAGAAAACTCCATTTGAGATGAAAAAGGAGTAGCCAGTTTATGAATGTAAAGCATATTTGGACAACTGTAATAGTTTTCCGCAGTCAAGGGAAGGGGGTACAGAGTTGGGCCGAACTGTGCTAGCTAGCAGAGAGCTACTCACGGAGGGGCGAGTGTGTAGATAAAGGAGGTGGGACATCAGCGATGTTGCCGCAGCGCACTCACTTTCTGGTCCAAGCTTGAAGGCCGGGACAAGTCATTTGACAGAAGTAAATCTATGGTAACCACACCGTTGAGAGCCATTGTGTCCATTTCACTTACCCATGGACAGGACATTTAAGTGAATTCAGCCATCTAGTTTTAAAAACAAAAACCTTTAAAATTTTCCTACATGCTAGATAAAACTGACCAAAATCTATCATTGGGAACCATAATCTACCTCAGAGTACAGTTAAGTGTGGGACTGAACCAACTATATTAATTAAATAAGGCATTGGATTACTAGTAAAAGAAAAGGAATTTTAGAAAAGATTTGTAGTGAATGTTAAATGGCAGCATAAACATTCCCAAACATACATACCATGTCTTCAATGTTTTATGTACTTTTGAAAAATCAGGCACTTGAAAATAACTATGAAGTTACATTCCGAGAACCTGACACTCGCTGGAAATTCAACGTTCAAGAATTAGCAAGGTACTTCTTTGTTTTTCTAGTTTCTCATTATGTATCCTGCTATTTTCAGATATTTCACACCGAACAAAAGAATCTTTTCAGGCTGGAAATGGACATGGTAGTTTTCAGGCCAGAAATGGTAATTCTTGGAAATTGATAACTTTGGAATTATTAATGTGGAGTCTTTAGTTTGGGGTCAGTTTTCTAATACAATGCTAAACGCTAAATCTTAAGTCTTGGCTTGACTTGACCCTTTAAAAGGACACATTTAACATTCTGCTAAAATGCTTCTTCATTAATGAACACTGAAAAGCACTTTCCTCTGCATGGGATTGTACGTCAGTGGTGTTTGTGCGTTTAAGCTAAATGAAGGTCGTTTGCTGACGGTCACAGCGTGTGGCGCATTTACAGCCTCGCTGCTGCTTCTGATTGATAAAGCAATAAATGTCCAGCTAGCGCTAACCTGTCCATTGACTGTGTGGGTGCTGCTGGTCACCATGTGCGGTGTGACCAGGCAGTGACGTAAAGGAAACCAGCGGGACGGGAGTTTCCTTGTTCGGATTGAGGTTAGTTCATTTTTAAGGTCACAAGCAGACTGTGTTTCTAAAAGTGGTTCTGTGGACCACCGCCATCAGAGAAATCCTAGGTGGTGGACCCCATTCCATAGCTGGAATTTCTGGTACTTACTATAGTCCCTGATTTTTGTGCCTGCTGGAATATAAGAAGCTTGTTTTAATAAGCATCTAGAAGTGTCTAAGACCAGTTGATATAAATCGATGACAGATATATATGCATGTTAACAGGCAGCAAATGAGCTAAAATATGGACTTTTAGACTTGGGCCTTGCCCAGATGAAGCCTTTCCGAAGCTTCGGCAGCGCGCTTGCCGCAGGGGGGCTGGGGGAGCCGGGCGCGGGGAGCCGCGGCGTCTGGAAAAGCGCAGGGCTGGTGAAGTGCAAGCTCTGCCCTGACTAAATGGTTGCCTTTTTTCCCATGTAGAAGAAATATTCACGGAGTCCCCCGGGAAAAGATCCACCGAATGAAAGAGCGGTACGAGCACAACGTGACCTTCCAGAGCGTGCTGCGCGCCCAGAGGCCGGGCCGCGGGAGCCGCAGCCAGGAGCGCGGGGGGACGCCGGGGGCCCCGCGCGCACGCGCCGCCCCGGGGCCCCTGTGACCGGGGTGGGTGTCACCCGGCTGCTGGGCCTGCCCTTCCGGCGTCTGCAGTTTTCCTAAGTCGGGTTTTATGTCAAGTTTTGGTATTTATTCTTCGTTCAGTTTTAGCCCGAGCTCTAATTGCGGCGTAAATCACCGAGCCCCGCAGGAGTCCTCCTCTCCATCAGCGCCAGCGAGCATCTGTCAAAGGGCTCCTTTCTGTGCGCTCCACGCGGGGAATTCTGCAGAGCTGATACAACAAAGTCCCTTCTGTAGGGAAGAAATTAAGTTGAAATGGAAACCTCAGAACATACCCAGGAACACAATCAATTAGTCACATAGGCTCCTAAAGGAAATGAAATGTTTAGATTACGTATGAGCTTCAGTACCACTTGCGCTGAAGTCATGTATTTTTTCTTCAGGAAATCCATCCCCATCAGGAAAGTTGGAAAGGTAGTGGAGTGGTGGGGGCGGGGAAGGTTTAGTTCCATTGCTGCTTTGATATCTACGACGCCAAAAGCGTGAGATGTGTGACTCTGATATTGATTTTAAAACCAATATGCCAGAAAGTATACATCTAAGTGAATATTGTCTTTCTAAGTAGACTCTGGGAAGTTATTCCTTTATTTTAATGATGTTATTGGTTTAAAATGTCTGTCAAAACCTTAATAGCTATAGAAGCTACCGAGGAAAATCAGTCTCGTTATCTGTATTTTAACTTCCACTTTATTAAAAAAGCTTCAACCTGAGTAACTTCTGGCTTTTGCTCAAGTAGTGTAAATAAAACAAGCCTGCCTTCATAAAACACTATTTTTTTAAAGGGAATAATTAAGGGATTTAAAAAATTATGTCTATAAATGTGTGTAGTTAGTTGCCAGCCCCAATATTTGGGAGTGCAAGGCTGTAAGGACCCCACAACATGTTAGACAGACAGGGATTTGGGAAAAGCCATGCTCACCCGGAGATGATCAATCGGTCTTGGTGTTTTACCTCTTATTATTCACAACAAAGTTCCACCATAATTCTGGAGTGTCCCTTATACCACTAGCGAATTAATGAATCCAAATCAAATTCCAGCAGGTTGCAATCAGATTAATTTGGTGTGACATGACAGACAAGACCATGTGGGACGTGGCTTTATTTCCTGTTGGCCAACAGCTTTCTAAGGTTCTGTGAAGTATTAAGTGTCTCATATAATGGTGCTTTAATGGTTATTAAAAATTGTATATGGTATTGCATTTATACAGATTTGTTACTGAATCTAAGCTTTTTAAAATTCCAAAAATATAAAAATTTACCTAAATCTCAAAGAATTCAATATAGAAAACAAGTTTTCTATATGAAAAGCTTATTGACCCTCTACTTTATAAATAGGAGACTCAAAAATAAACTGATGAAAGCAACCTTATATTTTACTTGCTTGTATAAATGATTTGACTGTGTACATCAGACTTTTACTTAACATTCCATTATCTGACAACATTGCAACCTACCGGGCGTCTCAGTGGCTGCCAGCGACGCAGCCGTGATGCTCTTCGTGAACTCAACCGGTACCGCCTCTGAGTGACAGTCTGGCTGAGAAAATGAAAATACAGTAAATCTGAATCACCCTAAGGTGTTATCCTGGTTTTCACTAAACTGTTGGTGCCAAGCATGGTTGTGCCCTCCTTGGTTGGCTCCTCTGGCTCAGCCCGGTCACTGTGGAGCCGGCTCACTGTGGCCAGGTGGCCAGTCGCGGTCAGGAGGGAAGTGTCCGAGCCCCAAGGGTGGGGCCCAGCCTCCTGGCCTGTGTGGTTCTCTGCGCACGCGCTGGGTCACCTCCGCTGAGGGAGGCCCACTCCTGGAGCAGGGCTCTGGAACGTCACAGAGCTCGGAATGACAGCTTCCCAGGCTACTGATCCGCCTTGTCTTTTCCTAGAAGACTGGCTTGGAAACAAAAATAATTGATTAAATGCCGTCAACTTTATCCCAGCGAGAAGTGATTTATTTGTTCTCTTGAATCCCATGGCTCCTGATTCATACATTTTTTTGAACACCCAACATTGACTCGAACTGTTTCATATATTATTAATGTTTGCATCATTCACCGAGCTGGCATATTGCTGTATACATTCAACAGGCTCTCATTACGTGATGATTGAATAAATTGTTTTTACCATTTCTCTCTTATTATGCAGCATACGTTGTTGACTTTATAATCATTAAATTGTTGGTCACTTTTTGGGGAGGATAATATCCACATATAGTCAAGCATCATATTTGCTCATGTGACTTGGATGTATTACTCACAATTTACAAAAAGGAGTGTGTGGACTGAACAGCAATGGAAAATGAAGGAGGGAATAGCAGTTTTTCCAGGATTCAAAAAAAAAAAAAGTTGTGATTTTTTTGTTCACCTGAGACTCAAGTTTTATTCCCTGTTTTACAGTGGATCACTGTGAAGGTGATTAGGATGTTAGGACCGAATTATTTGGTGAACAACTTAAATCACACTAATAGGACTACAGATTACGTAAATTAAAAAAAAAAACCAAAAACAGAATAGACAATTATGTTAATGATTTTGAGGAGAGAAAAATAAGATTCCAGTTAATCATTTATGGAAGGAAACATTGATTTTTAAAAGGATCTATTTTGGTTTTGAAATGTGTTTATAACTAGATTTGAAAACAAGATATTACATATAAATTTTAAAAAGACCCAACTTAAAAGCTTCTCCATGCTATCAGCTCCTAGTTAGAACTGCTTGCTCCCTTCTGTCTACTAAGCACAAAGAAAACAATGAGAATATCATCTTAAACTCAACTGTTATCTTCTGCCTTGGTGGTTAGAGAAAACTAGGCTTAAAAGGGGGTCATGTTAGTGCTAAAGAGGAAATGAGACAATGCAGGAAGAGTCAGTACCAGTGTGAAAGCAAGAAATTCTCTGAGGTTGAAATCCAGATGATTTTTGTCAAAACAAACAAAAAACAACCTCAAACCCATTCCAAAATCTGCTTCTGACAAAGTATTTGAATTTTTAACTGAATAATTTCAGATCATACTAAAAAAAAAAGGAATTACGTTGAGGGTTTTATTTTTCCTAGAGTCATGCTGACTTAAGGATGAAGAACTGGTCAAAAGCCACCACCTCTGTACTGTCTTCTCTGGCCTGACACGCAACAGGGTGGGACACAGCAGGACGACGTGTGCAGGAGGGAAGCTGGCTCACAGGGTGTCCCTCTAAAAAACACCTCAAGTAGGAACTAACACTGAAAGGACCCATGTGAGGTAAAACGGACTCAGGAACGGAGGTTCATTTAATCAACAGCACACTCAAAAGCAAAAGGTGTGTGTCCTTCATCTGCAAAGCGCCACTTATAGTGATCAAATCCAGTCCTGGGGACTTCGAGTTAAATTTCCTCTATCAGTTAGCAAGTGTACAAGGCAGCTCGAAGGTGTACCACTGCAATAAAGGGACCCCGACAGGAGCAGGCACAGATCACCTGCGACAGAAACCTTCAGGTAGATTTGAAACTTTCTTTTCTCATGCAAATGCTGATGTGCAGTGTGAAACTGGGCTTGCTCCACAGCTGGAAAGGTTAACAGTCAACAAGCCGTTTCCGTTTTTGCTGCCGTGGCAGTCCCTTCGCTGCGTTTTCTGTGGTCTGCAGAGGGGCCTCCCCTTCCTCGGGGCTGATCCGGGGACTCTGTTCTACGGTCACAGACGCGACACAACGCCTTTTCCGTCTGAGACAATCTTTTGAACTGGGGGGCGCAGTCCTTGTGGATTCACTGATAGAAATAAGCTGATTTTCTCCTGCTGAACAAGACAAAAGGGTTTGGGTATTTATCAATGCAAGCTCTTCATCAGCTATTGAGTTATTTTCCACAAGAGAGATTTCACTAAATTTTTTAGATGGAGTCGTCCGAGGAGAATTCAAGTCTTTTTCCCTAGTAGGTGTTTCATAGTTGGTGCCACAACTCCGTGGTGGCTGAAACGCCTTCTGTGCAGCTGGAGAAACAAATGTACAGATTGGACTAACAGGTGGAGGTGGAGGGAGCCGACTCAAGAAATCTAAGGCTCTTCTCTTCTTGCAGTTCTTTGGGTCATCGATTTCGTTCTCCCCTTTACAAGACTTTGAAGTCATTTGGGCTGACAGAGGTGTAGGAACAGACTTCCCTTTTGTCTTACAAAGTGATAAAGGACTTTGATAACTTGTCTCATTAATACGAGGAGACATCTAACAAAAAAAATGAAAATGCAGACCATTATAATTATATGCTAACATATAAAACAAAATCAAATTAACTTTTTATTAAAAATATTTAAACATACAACACACACATTCTGTTAGGACAGATGATTTCAGAGAAATTCATTTATTATTCCTCTTCCAGAAGTAAGAATTTTGTACAAGAGGACACAGAAATGTCAATAAAAAGAAAAGAAGAGAAAGAGAAAGGCTAATCATAATAAAAGATAAAGGGGCAGGGGAGAGAACTTATGCTTTCATGTTTCCTTTACTAACAGGTTAAACAAAGGCAAGCATTTTTAAACCATTTTAAGAGCACCGGCTGCTTGGGTTCATACACCTAATCTACCAGCTTTGTAAACACCAGGCAAAGTGCATAACCTGTCCATGCGATAACTTCATCATCCACAAACAGGGGTAATAATAGTCCTTACCTCATAGCGTTGTGAAGATTAAATGAGTTAACAGAGATGAAACACTTAGCAAATGTTAACTATATAAGAATGGGTATGGGTCATTACCTAATATTACAGAACTTAGCTTTATTTTTTAATATATGGAAGCATCTATTGTGGTTTAAAGAGTTAAATCAAACTGAACTTTGAAAGCACACGTTTGTAAAATATGACCCCCCACTCCCCAGTGTTACGCTCTTGCTTCAATAGACAAGATGTAATTTCCAGATATCCTACACACAGAGGAGTCACATATGAACCACACTTTCTAATTAAGTTTAATTATATTTTGCCATGTTTATTAGGGTATACATCAGAATACACTGTCGCCTCCATACGTAATATTTTATAATATTCTATAAATTTACTTAACTTACCAGAAACTTATTTCCTGTACCAAGAACTGCTGGAGCAGCATATGGCTCTGAAGTGTAGTCTTCAGCTGGGGCAGACCACTTGGGACTATTTGCATTAAGTATATGCATAAGCTTGTTTGTTGCATCACAGCAAAACATATCAATGTTCTAAAAAAATAAATTGGAAAAGCTGTTTTGTAAATTGCAAACCTGTACCTTTGTTTTCAGAAAGTGTTTAAGACCAGAAATTAAAAATCCAGACCAGAACAAAAGAATTAATGAGACACCCTAAATTTGATAGCAACGGTTATATAATATATCAATACAAAAATGCAAAAGCAGCAACAGTGCTATAGAGGAACTAGGTTACTGGGGAGAGAGAAAGAAGGGGGAGGGAGAGAGGGAGAGGGGAGGGGAGAGGACGAATGTGTGGGTGTGCCAGGACAGGAAAGGTGTGTGCCATCTTCCCAAGCTGTAGCCTAAGCAGCAGGGACCACGTGGGGCCACGCCCGGAGTCGGACGCCCGAGTCATCCAGCACCGACACAGAACGCTTCAGGTTAGCACATGCGCTACCTGCCTCACCTACCTCACTTCTGTTTTACGAATTAAATAATATATAAGCTAAATCATTGTTTCTGAAGTCACAAATGGTCAATATCAACACTTTCATATGGTTTTACTTAATTCATAAAATGCCGTGCCAATGGCAGTTATCGGTTTCTCTGTTCGGCGGGTGACTGACAGGTAAAAGTAAATTTAAAACAAACTCCCCCCGAGCAGCCTCTCTGAGAAAACCTGGGTGTAAACAGCAGGGACCTTGATGAGCCAAATAATGTGATGCCACACCCACCACCAAGGCAGAAACAACATAAACCCAGCTGGTATTTATCATGTGGATCGGGTCTTTAGGTAAAATACTAACACAAACTTCCTTTACACAGCCAGCTATTCTAATATATTTAAAATATAATTTTATTTACATAAAGGTAAAATAACAAACATTTCAGATACTGAACTGTAGAACTAAGTGGCCTAACTTTTGTGGATTCTTCACTAGTTACCAGTGTGTGAGACCAACATTTTACGGGAGGTGGCACTGCACAGCAGTGACAAGCTTGGGCTCTGCATGCAGCTGGCCTAGCTTTGAATCCTGGTTCCACCACCCGGCTGTGTGACTTAGGTCAAGTCACTTAACCTCTTTGTTTCTGAGAAAATGGAAAAACAGTTCCCTACCTCATGGGGTCGCTGGGAGAATTAAATGAGACAGGCTTAGAATACCATCTGGCACACAGTAAAGTACTCAATAAATGCTAGCTGACATTATCGTATCATACATATCGATTTAAGTAAACAGTGCATATGTGATCCAGGGAAAATAATTGTAAATGTTCTCAAATTTGGGATTACTTCAAATCAAAGACAGACATAAGCTATGTAAGATACTGGATGTAGGAGTTTAAATGCAAACTCATAGTTTACATATTAATGAGGGTTTAACTAATTACGCTGCCAAATGCCACAAGCCACAGGTTACACACATTTGAGTTCCTATTTCCAGTTGGCCTGCAGGGTCTGCAGCTCCAAACATCCTTCTCCCATCTCCTCCTACCTCA
>PVKY010001642.1:0-30388 GCA_004027775.1 Bradypus variegatus | reverse complement strand
GGGGAGAATAGCTAGAGGAAGTAAGGGCAAGGAGAGAAGGGGAAGGAACCACAGAATGGGAACCAATGATGCAAAGACTGTAATCAAGGGCAACTCACTTATTGAGCCAGATGACAGCATTGAGGTCCAGATGGTTGGTGGGCTCATCCAACATCAGCAGGGTGGGCTCCATGAACAGTGCCCTATCAGGTGGGGCAGCAGAGTATAAGGTCAGAGGGGAGAAAGATCCTTGCTCAGAGAACCCCAGAGAAGGGGTTAGTGGAGCCCGAGTCCATTAACACTGCTCCACAACTTCTGAGAGAAATTCTTGGGCAGGAGGCATCAATGAGAATACACCACCAGGAAAGAGAGAAATGGAGGAAGACTCTGAGCTCTCCAAACACAGATAGTAAGGGAGACAAGTTGACCTCAAAACTCCCAGTTGGCCTTGGAAGAATAAAGAAGAAAAAGGGTCACAGTGGTTTAGGGTAGGGAAGAAGGGTGGTAAGGTAGTAGCCCACCTGGCCAGGGAGACACGCATACGCCAACCCCCTGAGAACTTCTGGGTGGGCCGATTCTGCATTTCAGGGTCAAAGCCCAGACCAGCCAGGATCCGCCGTGCCTTGGCCTCTGCAGCTGCTGCCCCTGTAGCCCGCAATTCCTCATACACCTGGGAGGACGGAGAAGAGGACACATGTCCGAGGGCCCCAGGAACCCCGCCGGGTCTGAGCCCATGTCTCCTGAGCCATCTCCTCTACCTTCTCTAGCCTCTCAGCAGCTGTGTCATCCCCCTGCTCCAGCTGCCCCTGAAGTTGTCGCTCCTCTTCCAATAGCTTCAATCGCTTGGTGTCGGCTCGAAGCACAGCCTGCACTGCTGGTGTTTCATCGGCTACCACCTCTAGGGCACAGACGGAGAGCAGTCAGGCCATCCAAAGGCCAAGTGTCCTATTTTCTCTCCTCTTCAGTTCCATTTCTGGTTGCCTGACCTTTCCTGTCCACCCCTTGCCCCTTAAATATTCTCAAGTTCCTCATTTACTCTTGCCCCTTCCTTAGCATCCTTTTCCCAAGCCCAGTCTCTCTCACAACCTTTCCAAACATAACCACAATTTTTTCTACTACTGGCTGGCTCTATAGACCCAGCTGCCTCAAGATCCTCAGCTTTACCACCCCATCAAGTCGCTTTTCCACCTCCTGGTCTCACCCTGCTCACACAGCAGCACATCAATATTGGGCGGGATGCTCAAGGCTCGGTTGGCAATGTGCTTGAGAAGCGTGGTCTTGCCCTTGCTGGGGAACAAGTGCTGTTAGGAGTGGGTAACACTTCGGAAATCTCTTCTTTTCCCTCCAGCCCCTCCTCTCCTCACCCATTGGGCCCAACTAGCCCATAGCGGCGACCAGCTACAATGTACAGGTCTGCGTTGACAAATAACTCCTTGCCGTGGGCAGAGATGCTGAACTTCTCCAGCTGCAGTCAAAGGGAAGGGGTGGCAGAGGGAAGGAACAAATACTCAAGACTTCCCCCTTGGGGCGGGAGCTGCAAATTTCTCCCTCAAAGGAAGCCTTCTGACAAACTGATAACTATCTCCACTGGACTCCTCCCACCACTGCCAATCCTCTTCTCTCTAATGGGACTCTACCAAATCCTAAACAGATAGTTTGTCCCATTGATTTCCCTTCCAAGTGTGAACCCTCCACTTTCATTTGTTCTTCTATCCTCTAGTTCAAGTTTGGCAGAACCCAAGGGTGTGAAAAACATCTCCAAATTTTCTTGCCAAAGAGATGACCCATTCACATCCCACTTCCCTGGATGCTGTGGCCACTCAAGGAAAGGTGAGATCTGGGGTTTCCCTGGGTGAGCTGGTGGGGAGGGTCCCTCAGACCTCACCTTGATGTCAGACGCATTTTCTAACATGGCTTGGCGGGAGGACACCTCTGCCTGAGACACAGAGAAGTCGTTTTCAGCAGCATTGGCTGCTTTTAATGAAGCCACTTGGCGCTCATATTCCATCTGAGAAGGAAAAACTATGTTCAAGACCACGGTCTGCCCATTTCTCATCATCATAATATAACCCAGTTCCATGGGATACAGAGACAGGGTTTGTAGAGCACAATTCTCTCCTTCCTCCAACTATTTTACTTGAAGTAGCCCTCAAAGCTCTCCTTCATGTCCCCCAATTCACACGTCTCCTAGGTGAAGAATAAAAAAATCAAATCCCCCCACCTTTGATCACTAAGAACCCAAAGTCTTACCTGTTTCTTCAGCTTTTTTTTCTCCTTTTTGCTAAGGTGAGCATAGGGATCATCTGCCTTGGACTCCCCCTCTTCCTCCTCTCCTTCTTCATCTGAACACTGTGAGAACCAGGGGATGGTAGAAAACTATGGACACCTTCTAGAACTTAGATCTCACGTCATCCAACCCCCACATCCCCACCATCAGTTCCAAGTCAGCTCTTTCCTTCGACACTCTTCTCCACTTGGAGTCCTGAGATACTCTGGTGTACCCTCTTTCATTCTCATACCCATCCCCTGGACTCTTGCAGCTGTTTATTGATGTCTGTCACCAAGAATGGTACAAGACAGATGGTACAAGTATATATGTATAAAATATAACCTACTTTATGTGTAAAAATAATTACTGAAACCAGTGGAATTGAAGGTGGAGTAAATGGAAAGGTTCTTTCCCTCTTGCACCAAATGAGTTTAAGTGGTTCACATGTTAACACACAAAGAAACGGTCAAGTAGCCCCAGTGAATAGCCACTGAGGAATTCAGCAGAATCCCAAAACTAGAAAGTGCTGCTAGAGTTGTAGGGGACCTTAAAGATCCCCTCATATCACACAGATGAGGTAACTGAGATCCAAAGAGGTGGAAAGAAGCATTCAAGGTCGCACACATTCATGTGGAGACCAGAGCTAAAACCCAGATCAACCGAGGCCTAACTCCAGGGCCCTTTCCTCTTTACATTAGAGGTTGCAAACTACAGCTCTTGGGCCAAATCTGATCTAAAGCCTATTTTTGTATGGCCCGTGGGCTAAGAATGGTTTTTACATTTTTGAAGGATTATAGAAAAAGAGGAAGAAAAAGAATATGTAACAGAGATTGTATATATGGCCCACAAAACCAAAACTATTTATTATCTGGTCCTTTAGAGAAAAAGTTTGCTGACCCCTGTCTAGATGGCAACAGTATCTCCAGATGTTGGCTCTCCCATAAGGGCCATAGAGTTTTAGTCTCTCTCCCTGCTTCCCCTCACCTCCAAAATACACACTTGCTCTGCCTTCTTGGCCTTTTCCTTCCCTTGTTTAGGTGGCTCCTTTTCATTTATTTCTTCTTCCTCTTCATCTTCCTCTCCATCATCCAGAGCAGCAAATTTATTCTGAGGCTAACAGGGAAAAGACAGTAGGTCTGATGAAACGCTCTAATTCCTGAGACCTGATATACCTCCTCCTGCCGTTTACTCCCTCACCTTGGCCTTCCCCTTTGATTTTTCATCCTTTCCCTTTTTGCCCTTGAGCCCAGGCTGTTGTTCCTCAGATACAGCCTGAAGAAGAAACACAGAAAATTAATTTGCTACCTTGTTGCCTAAGAAACATTTCTAGTTAATGGAGCTAGCCCTGCTGGGCAGGAAATGAGACCTCGAAAAATCCTAGCCTCTAGCTTGAGGCCAGATAGAGTGAAAACATAACTACAAAATATTTGCAAAGTCAAAGGACTGTGAAGCTCTTTGTGGACAGAAAGTCAAGCAGGTAAGCAATGTGGGTGGGGTGGCACTAGTACTGGAGGGCTTCCACAAGAAGGCGCATCTTGAGAAGAGGGAATGACACGGGCTTAGGAGAAGATATTCTGGGAAGAGAGGGGAAGAAGCACAAAGAACCAAAACTTCATCTAAGAGTCAAACTAGATGCCAAGATGTGGTCAGGCTGATCTGAGAGGTATATCTGGAAGAGTCTCAAATAAGATAGCAGAGGGTTTAAAGATAGCAGACAGCTTAAAGACAATAACGGCAGATTTCTGACTGATGAAATGAGTGATCTTGATGGTATAAGCAAGACAGCCCTAGAAGAGGTGGTCTGAAAGCAGGAAAGCAAACCAGGGAACTCTCACACCCTGGTCAGAAGGTACCAAATGGGGTGGGAATGATCAGTAGAACCACCACTTTCACCTTATTGATCCGGTTCTTCTCTGGCTTGGCAGGCTTAGGAGGGTGTCTTTCTTCTTCCTCCTCTTCCTCACTTTGACCCTGAATCAGGGCTGCAAAGACATTACCACCCTAGAGGATGAAAGGGCAGGAGGAGTCACTGGGACAGTTAAGGTTGCATCCTTGGGGTATGCTTACCCACACAAATGGCACTACCTTGGTTTTCATCCCTCCTCGGGGTACAGGGGGAGGTACTGAAATGACAACAGGAGAAAACGAGATTGGAAAGAGAATTATGATGCCTGGCTCCTCAATCTTGTCCCACTTGAAAGCTCAAGGTCTGAGGCATTTCACTCTTCATGACTCAGGGATTTGAGTACCAGTTTCCCCTCAGGTCATTTACCCTCATACTCCTCATCACTGGCAGGCACCGAGAGCTTCTTAAGGCGCTCCATGAGCTCTTTCTCCTCTCCATCATCATCCACATCCTTCTTCCGCCGGCCTTTTCGGGTGTCTCGCTTCTTTTTTTGCTGCTGCAAGCAAAAGAGTGAGAGAATAAAGCCCAGGTTCCTGCTCTATTTCTGGTCCACAGCTAAGTGAACAAATGTGGGCTGGACAGGAGGGGGTGGGCCCAAGATGCCCCCCACCACACTGTACCTGTTGCTGTTGTTGCTGCTGGTGCTCCTTTTCCTTGAGCACTCTCTCTTCTTCCTCAGCTTGTTTATCTTCTACTGCCAGCTCTTCAAAGAACTATAAAGGCAATTAGGACGCAGGAAGACCTGGCTCAGAGACCAACCAAACCCTTTTCTGCCCCGCCAGGCCCAATGCCCCTCCATTCCACCCTCACTTTGACTTCTCTCTTAACAAGATCTTTTCTCCTCCCTTGGAACCTCCCACTTTCTTCACATGGCCATTTATTTTGCTTGGAAGCACCCATAATCATTTCTCATCCTCAACCCTTACTTCCTCACCGTCTTTTTCGTTTTCTTGTCCTTCTTCCCTTTCTTCACCACTTTGTCTGGAAGGTTAAGCAGACATCATGAATACTTATCTACAAACTCTGAAGCAGCTTGATCTCCCCTGCAAAGCTCAATGCCTCTCACCTTATTTTACTATTTTTCCAGCTCAACTATCACTCCCTGGACATCTGTACTGTTCCACAATTCCTGCAGAAATACACATCCGTCTCCATTCATCAAATAAATATTTACAAAATAGCTACTACATGTCAGACTCTGCCAGCGGTGGGGATGCAGCAGTGAACAAGACAACTTTGGTTTCCTCTGGAACTTGAATGTTTTGGAAGAGAGACTTTTAAACAAGTGTGCTGAATGTTCCAAAACGGACAGTAAAGGCTACCACTGGCGGGGGAAGGTGGGGGGCCTTGACCTCATCTTCATGTTCATGCCTAGGCCTACCCTGAAGTGATGACATTTAACCTAACACATGAAGTATGAGAAATATAAGAAGGAGTTAGCCAGGCCTACTGTGGTATTCTTGTGCTAAAGGGAGAGGCACAGGTCCAGTTTTGAGGAACAAAAGAAGAGAAAAAGGCATGGTATAGCTAAAACTTGGAGACTGAGGGGGAGAATGGGGCAAGGTGAGGCTGGAGTGGAGAGCCATGGAAGTCAGGTTAAGGAATGGGAACTTACCTGATATGATCACTTGTGAACTTAAAGCTCTCACTCTGGCTTCAGTGTCAAGCAAGCATGGAGGGAACAAGTATAATAGAGAGGGAAATCTGTTGGGAGGTGGATATAGTACTCCAGGAGACAGACAATTGTGGCTTGGACGAGAGTAGTAGCAGGGGGAGGTAGAAAAGCAGAATTCATTGGGTGGGCGTAGAGATGGGAAATAAGGAAGAGAGAGTACACAAAAATGACTCCTATGTTTTTAGCTGGCAAAATTAGGTGGGATAGTGGTACCATTCACAAACTTGGCAAATATTGCAAGAGAAGGTCCCCTCTCCAGCACTACGCTCACTCCCATGGGGGAAGGGCAGGAAGAAGATGGTGTGAATTCAGTTCGTGATTTCTTGTGACACCTGCAGGCCTCACTCACAGAGACGCCTGGTAAGTAAATGAACATCTGAGTCTATGCCCCACCTGCTCTGCTCACACAATGTTACAGCACATATTACACTGAGTTATATTTGACTGTGTGTTGGTTTTTCATCCTATAGAGTGACCTGAGAGACTGTTTAGCTTGTGTTACCAGGGAAAAAATCAGGAAGTCAATAGAAGTTTACCAATCAACCAAATTCCAGCTCCTTCCTCCCTTCCATCCCTGTTTCCTGAAGGTAGAGGACTGTCTAACAACCCTACGCCCATCAGGTTGGAAGGCAGCCAGCAGTCTCCTGGTTTCTCTTCATGCTCAGGTCTACCCACTAACATCTTTCCTTCTAAACCATTGCATCAACAGCTGTCCAAAAGCGTTCTTGTAATCATTTAAATATTAAAAGAAAATAGTTTCCTACTATCTACCACAATAAGTATAATCTTCTCAGACCAGAATTCCATAGCAATCACTGAGCATGTACTATGCCAAACACTGGCGGTAACAAAGGCAATCCCTATAATTCAGAGTATTACAGACTAAAATGACCCTGTACTACCTCTTTTCTGCTCTATCTCTATTTCCCCACTCACACCTATATTCTGGACAAACTGGCCTCTCTCTGCCCTTGATTAAGTCCCAGGTGTGCTTACATCTGTTTTTGCCTAATCGGTGCCCCCCATCCAGAACACGCTTTAAAATCTGATGCCATTATTGGGTGTCTAGCATGATGGGGTTGCAAAAATGTGCAGGAGACACACAACAAAAGGTTTTATATGCTACTTCAAGGTGCTGAATCCTATAAACATTAAGAGGGAAGACCCAGGAAGTACATAAGGAATGACACGATCAGTTCATCTTGCATACTGAGGAGCAACTCATTCAGGACACTAATTTCTCCTCAACCACGCCATCGCTCCTTCCTTTAAATCCTGTTTGAACTTTAAACATCACTCTGATCCTCCTGACTTCTGTATTTTCAATCTTTCCTCCTCAAATGGCTCCTCCCCTTTAGGAAAGTGTTCCATCTGCTCTTAACTTGAAAGCAAAATAAAACACTTTCCACACATCCAAGATGCTCAGTGAACTCCAAATAGAATAAAACCAAACAGACTCACACTGTGACATATTATAATCAAGATGTCCAATGCCAAAGATAGAGAAAATTATGAAAACCACAAGTGAGAAAGCAATGTGTGACATACAAGGGAGCCTCGATAAGATCAAGTGCTGATTTCTCATCAGAAACCACAGAGGCAAGAAGGCAGTAGGATGACACCGCTAAAGTGCTGAAAGCAAAGAACCTTCAACCAAGAATTCTATCTCCCACAAAACTGGCTTTCAAAAAAGAGGGAGAGATTAAGACATTTCCAGATAAACAAAAGCCGAAGGAGTTCATCTCCACTAGACTGGCCTTTTAAGAAATGCTAACACGAGTTCTGCTGGCTGAAAGGAAAGGAAACTAGACAAAAGAGTGAAGTCACATGAAGAAATAAGGCTTTCTAGGAAGGGAGATAACATGAGTAAATATAAATGCCAGTACTATTGTAGTTTTGGTTTGGAACTCCACTTTTTACTTGCAACAGGATTTAAAAGGCAAATGCACAAAATGTAATGATGAATCACGTAGTTTTGGATTCATAAAGTATAAACATATAGTTGAATTACATAAAGTGGGGGGGGGACAGAGGGGTATGGGAATATAGTTCATGTATACCACTGACGTTATCTAAGTAAATGAGAATGACATAGATTTAAGATGTTACCTTTAAGCCCCATGGTAACTACAAAGAAAATACTGGAGACTATGCAAGCTCATAGAGACAGAAATTGAGAGTGCAGGGGGTCAAGGGGAATGGGGAGTTAATGCACAAAGGGTACAGGATTTCTGTTTGGGTAGATGGGAAGGTTTTGTTGGTGGAGGGTGGTAAGGGTACCACAACGGTGTAAATATGAATAATCCCATTGAATTGTATGCTTGGAAGTGGCTGAGATGCGAAAGTTTATGTTGTATAGAAGTCCCCACAATTTAAAAAGAGGAATGAGCAACTAGGGACAATAACAATTAATTACAATATGTGATCCCAGGTGGGATCTAATAAGGGAGAAGAAAAGGCCCAAAAGGACATTTTGGGGTCATTTGGAAAAATTGAAATATAGACTGTCAGCTTTATATCAACGTTAAATTTCCTGAACTTGGTAATGGCACTTAAGGTGGTTACAGAAATGACTATCCTTATTCTTAGGAAAAACACATGGCAGTATTAAGTGTTCAAGGAACACAATGCATACAAACTACATATACATTTTAGTAAATGTTTAGAAAATGGACAGGTAGACAGACAGATGGATATATAGTGATATGGCAAGTGTGGTAAAAAAGTTAAAACTGGCAGATCTGGGTATGGGGCAGATAGATAAGGAAATGTTGGGAATTCTCTTTATGGGGTTTGTATTCTTTTTCTAACTGTCCTGTAAGTTTGAAAATTATTTCAAAATAAAAAGTTAAAAATGTATCTATACTAACACATTTTCCTTAACCTTCCACCTTCCCGTAATTACTGTTTCCTAACTTCATCTTCACAGAATCTCCAGAGTAGTCCACACTAGCTTCACTTCCTCATCTCCCATTCCTTTTTTTTTACTTAGTTTTATTCAAACACATGCACATAACATACAATCATCCATGGTATACAGTCACCCGTTCACAGTATGATCATCTAGTCCCATTCCTTTTTGAATGTACTGCAGTCTGATTTGGAGCATCATGTACTAATGAATACTACTTTTGCCAAGGTTGTCAATGATCCCTTGGCTGCTCAATCAAAAAAAGTATTTTTTGGTCCTTATTTCACTTCAATTCTCTGCAGCATTCGATGCTACCTCCCTCCCTATCCTTTTAACTTTCCTCTCCTTTTAAGTATTTAACTTCTGGGATCCTTCTTGCTCCTAATTTGCCTTTAGCTTATCTCCCTCCTCAATCTCATCTTCTCTCCTCAGCTTCCTTTCTTAAATGCTAAGATTCCTGTGGGTTCTTGCCTTCTGTCCACCTTTCAGGTAAATCTGCACTTTCTGTTTTGGGGACCTCCTCCATACCCAGCACTTCAACTATACTTGCCTATGTCTTTACTTCCAGTCTAAATCTCTCTCCACAGCCACTAAATAAACTCTCACTATCTCCTCCTAATAATTTCCCAGAAATCTCCAACCCAGAATTCAAAAGCTGACCTTACCTCTTCCCACCAGCACAACCTCACCCTACAGCTCATTACTGCTCCCATGAGTTACCTGAGTGTCATCCTTAATTCTCCCTTCATTTAGTCACTTCCCCATTCCTGTCAATGTTGCCTCCTTTAATAACTGTTTAATTTTCACTGCCTTGGCATTGCAAGAGCCTCTTAAAATGGTCTCTCTGCTTCCAATCTTATGCCATTTCAAGGCTATTCTCCACTGGTGTAGTCAAGATAAGCAGATCATGTCAGTCCTTCTTATGTACTGGATTTCCATGGGTCCTCCTTCTTAATGTCTTTAGGATTAAACTCCTTAGAATAGCATATAAAGCCTTTCATAATCTACCTCCTGCACATCCTTCCAACCCCATCACACTACCCAATACCAGGAATCAGCCAGGATCAGCTATTCCCCTGTGCCTTTGCATAAGCTCCTCCCACTGTTTTGAATGCTCTTCTCCTTGCTAACTCATAGTCATCTTTCAAGAATGAACTCAGCTGTCACATATTCCTAAGAAGCTTTGTGACACACCCACAATAGCTGTGTGAGTAGATACCCCTTCTTTGTTCTGTAACCCCACAAAGCATTTACCACACTGTGTCACCACTGACTGATTAATGCTCTCTCTACTCCACTAGACTGGGTGCCCCCTGAAGGCAAGGCTTATCTTTTATCTCTGCATTCCCAGTTCCTCTGCACAATACCTAGTATCCAACAGGCATCCAATAAACACTTGTAAAATTAGTCATTGTATACCTACTGCAGTTTGTGCTTTCAAACCTGGGAGGATGTCTTCGTATTTTTTTTTCCTTCTCTCCTCCCACGCACAAATATATAAGTGCTTAAGTAAAAACAGGCACTAGACCAACATTTGCTGCTTTTAAGTACTGTAGTTACACCTTAATCCCATTCCAACATCCAACATCTATTCTTGCTCCAGTTGAGTCGAATGGGTACCTCTCTTATGAAAGAGCTCCATGAAGCAATCATCCTCTCTTGATAGACAGGTGGGATCATGGGCTCAAGAGGTCTGTGTGAACAAGGAGCAGAGGAAGACCAGCCAAGGCTTAATACGTGGGATAGAGCGTGGCAAGGAAGGTGTCCAAAAGAGACGGCTGAGGACTCTCTCATTTCTCCCCATCTGTCCCTGGGTACCATATGTTGTAGCCCAGTGCTAAAGAAGCCTGTACGCGACACTGCCGGTCCCTTTCCTTTCTCCCCAACCTCAAACCTATTCCTGCCGGGGTAAACTCTTCCAGGCCGTACAGCACGCATGCGCAGTAGCCTCCGCACGGGCCAGGTCAGTCTCGTGCCCCGTGACTCTTTCCTAAGAAACGCGCACTCTCTCTTCTTTTCTTTCTTCTCTTACTCCCTCCCTGACTACCAGCCTCACCTGCGGGCCTCGAACTCTCTCCGTCCCCGATCCACTCGGGTTCCGGTGGCTGCTGCTTGGGCCCCTTCGGCATCGCGTCGGCAGTTACGGCTACTCTGGCAGCACCCGGCGCTATTTCCGCTTCCGGTAGCGTGGAGTCCAGCCCTGGGAGAGCTCTCCAAGCCGGCGCAGCCAACTCCGCCTCCGGGCGGCGCACGTGCGCGAATGCAGTTATCTCGGGGCGTGTCCGTGGCTCGGTGGGGGCGTGTCCTGAGATGAAGGGGCAGGGCCGGCGCCCGCCCACTATCTTAGCGTCTGCTGAGAATGTAGGGTGGTTCGGCGTCCTAAGCTCGGTGAACCTGCCATGCAGCATGACTCCCGTGGACTGAAACTAATATATTGTTAGATACGAATGAGTCGAGGTATACCTTCTGTTGAAAAAGTGAATGCTGCCATACAGCAGCCCCTTCGTCCGCTTAGGCGCAGAAAAGATGGTGCAGTCTACCCACTCAAGAACCGGCCTTGTCTATCCAGTGTTGAGATGCGTCACAAAATCCCGAACTATACAGATAACTGTTCCCATCCTCTCAAGTTGTAAACGA
Organism: Bradypus variegatus; assembly: GCA_004027775.1. NCBI lineage: Eukaryota > Metazoa > Chordata > Mammalia > Pilosa > Bradypodidae > Bradypus > Bradypus variegatus. The sequence goes on along the minus strand of PVKY010001642.1, from coordinate 19,011 downwards.
GGAACTACGGCCCTGCGAGCTGAAATCAAGGTGTGGTGGAGCTTGGGTTCACTTTTTTTTTTTTAATAATTTTATCGAGGTGTAATTGACATGTAACAGACTGCACATATTTAAAATGTAAAATTCGTTACGTTTTGACATTTTTTAAATACCCATTAAATCACCACTACTATCAAGCTTTGGGTTCACTTCTAACTCTACCACTTAACAGATGTCAGGATGCTTAATAGTTGTCAAGGTGCTTGGTCAAGGTAGTCAGTTTGCATTTTCTCCTTAAACCACCACAATCATGCTATTATCTCTTCACCATTCCCTGAATCCACTCTTGCCAAGGTCACCAGATCAGGGACTTGTTCTCTGTTCTAATCCTACTCAATCTCCTGGACCACCCAGAAGCATTTGATACAGGTAGGCACTCCCTCCTTCCTTTGTTTTCTTCAGTGACACCACTCTTCCATACCATGGGCTGGCTCCCTTTTAATCTATTGCTAGCTTCTCTTTCTGGGGTCTAAATGTTAAAGTGCCTCAGGTTTTAATCCTTGACATTCTTCTCTATCTAGACTTATCACCTAAAGTCTCGTGACTTTATAAACCATCTGTAATTGATGAAGAATCCCAAGTGTCTCTTGACAGCCCCAACTTCTGCCCTGAGCTCCAGGCTCAGTATCCAACTGCTCATTAGACATCTGCCTGGAATATCTGGTAAGTATCTCAAATTAATATATACAGAACTGGACCCTTGTTCTTACTCTTGAAACCTACATCACTTCCAGGCTTCCCATGTCAGGAAATTTCACTGCCTTTTACCCAGTTACTTAGACCCAAACCAGAAAGTCATCTTTCTCCACTCCTTCCCCTAGCCCATCATCAGCAAGTCATAACTCTTTCCTTATTCCCTTCCTTCCTCTCTCCCTCACCCCCTCCTTCCTTCCTTCTTTCTTTCCTTCCACAAATATATTTATTGGGTGTATGATATGGGCCACGCACTCTTCTAGGCTTTTGGGCTCCCACTGAATAAAATAAAGATCTCTGCTTACATTCTAGCAGGGGAGATAATGCTATGGAAAAAAAATACCAAGTAAGATAAAGGGGATTGAGAGGGCAGTTTGTAGTACTAAATAGGCCATTCATGAGGCCTCAGTGAGAAGGTGACATTCAAGAAAACCCTTGAAGAAGGTGACAGTTTTGGCCATGTGGATTTCTGGGAAAGGAGCCTCCCTGGCAGAAGGAGAAGCTAGTGCAATGCCCTACAGCATTGCACTATGAGGACTAACAGCAAGGAGACCAATGTGGCTGGAGTGGAGTGAGTGGGAGGTATTGGAGAGGTAACCAGAGAAGTAAACTGGGGCTGGGTCATATAGGGTCTTGGAGGCCATCATAAGGGTTTTTGTTTTTACTCTGACGTAAGTGGGAAGTCATTGCAGGGTCTGAGCACAGGAGTGATATGACCCAACCTTCATTTTAAAAGGATGACTCTGAAGGCCATGTTGAGAGTAGATTGGGGGCATAGGGAGTGGCAAGAATGGCAGAAGCAGGGAGACCTGTTAGGTAGTGATGGTGAGTCAGTCCAGGGTGATAGTGGTGCAGGTGAAAAGGGCTGTGTGCCAGTTTGAATGTATTATGTCCCCCCAAACACCATTATCTTTGATGTAATCTTGTGTGGGCAGACCTATCAGTGTTAGTTAGATTGTAATTCTTTGAGTGTTTCCATGGAGATGTCTCCCACCCAACTGTAGGTGATGACTCTGATTGGATAATTTCCATGGAGGTGGGCCTGAATTCAATTACTGGAGCACTATATAAGTTCAGACAGAAGGAATAAGTTTGCTACAGCCAAGAGGGACACTTTGAAGAACACACAGGAGCTGAGAGTAGCTACAGTTTGAAGATGGCCGTTGAAAGCAGATCTTTGCTCTGGAGAAGCCAAGAGAGGAAAAATGCCCAAGAGCAACTAAGAGTGACATTTTTGAGTAACTGCAGCCTAGAGAGGAACATCCTGGGAGAAAGCCATTTTGAAACCAGAACTCGGGAGCAGACGCCAGCCACATGTCTTTCCAGCTAACAGAGGTTTTCCGGACACCACTGGCCATCCTGCAGTGAAGGTACCCGATTGCTGATATGTTACCTTGGACACTTTATGGCCTTCAGACTGTAACTGTGTAACCAAATAAACCTCCTTTATAAAAACCAATCCATTTCTGGTGTTTTGCATTCCAGCAGCATTAGCAAACTAGAACATGCTGGTTTCTTGAACATATTTTGAAAAAAAAAAAGATAATAGGCTTTGATAATGGCTTTGGGGTGCAGGATAAAAACGAATAAGGATGACTTTAAGGCTTCTGACCTGAGCAACTAGGAAGATGGAGTTGCCATCAACTGAGACAACAAAACAATCCCAAATCTGATCGCTTCTCTTCCCTCTACTAGACCAAGTCACCGTCTCTTCTCCTCTGGACCATCGTAGTGGCCTCCTAACTGTTCTCCCTGCTGTCATTCTCATCCTCTGGTCTATTCTTCACACTTACTGTCAGTGGTACTTTTACAACGCAATCATTTGCTCAATACACACAAACAGAATAAAATCCAAATGCTTTACTATGGCCTACAGGGTTCTACGTGATCAGGTCTCTGCCAGACGTCCTGATCTCAGTGCTAACTCTCTAGCCACACCAGCCTTCTATCTTTACTTCAAGCATCCAAAATACACTCCTGCCACAGGGTCTTTACCCTTGCTGTTCCTTGCTGGAATGCACTTGCCCCAGATATTCATGTAGTTTGCTCCCTTATTTAATTTATGTTTCTGATCAAATGTTGCCTCCTCAGGGAGCTCTATTTTAGTGTCAACATGTTCTCCTCCACTGTCACTCTCTAGCCTCTTCTTTCACTTTGTTTTTCTTCAGAGTACTTATTATTACTTGAAATTATATTACTCATTCTTAACAGAATGTAAGCTTCATATAGGCAGGGAGTTTGTCTTTTTCATTGATACATCTTTAGCCCTGAGATAGTGCCTGGCCTAGAGCAGGAACTAAAGTATTCATTGAATGAATGTGGAGTTTAAATATGACAATGCATATAAAGAGCTTATAATGGTAGCTGGTACACAGCAAGTAGCTAGATGATGCCATGTTCTGAGATTTCTCCTTGCCTTCCTGGCTATCCTTTCTCATTCTCCTTGTCAGGCTTGTCATTGCCTTCTCCACTTGGCCATTAAATGTCAGAGCTCCTCAAGGCTAAGTCCTGGTCCCTTTATTCTTCCCACTTGACTTTCTCTTCCCAGATCTTAGCTGCAAATTCTTTGGAGAGGTCTAGCCTGACCCCATATTTTTAGTTGCCCCCAACCATTATTCTCTATATAATACCCCATTTATTTCCTTCACAAGATTAATCACAATATGTAATTATTCACTTATTTACTTTTGAGGAAAACAGCCCCTGACAACTGGCCTGACACAAACACCTCGGCCTTGGTGTTGCGGAGCTGGCCTGGCACTCACAGCCACTCAACAGAACGTAACAATCTCACAGAACACTAATATCAAACAAGGTCATTCTGTGACTGTGATGAAGCAGGACAAACTTCATAACCTTGTGTAAGCAGTCAAAAACAAGGCCACTGTACCAAACCACAAAATACCAAATGGCCTGCTCTTGGATAATATGAGTGACTACTGGCCTTACCTGTTACAACTTTAGCCTTGTTTTCATTTCTCCCTCCTTCTAGGTAAGATTCATAAGATTCATTAAGAAATGCAATCACAGAGTTGCCCCTGCTTCCTGGCATCACCCAATCCAAACCAATTCTCCACTCCTTGAACCTTTCCCCAAATGATGTAACACAAGCCCTAATCTTAACCTTCTTAATGATGCCTCAAGGTCACCCAAGCAATGAGTTAACAACTTTTGACTATAGGTGTATTCTTGGTGATCATTGGCTGAAGGGTGTTGACACATTTACCATCTTATTGTCTATTGCATGCTCAGATTTTAGCATGGTTAGTGCCTGGTAGAAGCTGTTCATCCTACTGTGAAAACCTGTTTTAGAATCCCTGATATCTTGGTGAGCACATAGTTGGCCAGAATAGACTACTTTTCCCAGCCTCACTCACAGCTAGGTATTGACCATGGGACGAAGTCAACAGCCAGTGGGATGCAAGTTGAAGAGCTGTATGCTAGCTAGCTTCCAGGAAATTTCCTCCAAAAAAGGTGGTGTCCTCTGCTCCTTCCTGCATCCTGAGGCTTGAAACATGAATGAGGAAGCTAGAGCTTCACTTTTAACTGTAAACAGGAGGGTCTCACCCTAGGGATTGGGGATTTGCAAGCTAGAGGATGGGGGTTCTAAATACTTGAGTATCTTGTGACATAATTGTTATTCATGCCTTGGACCATCTATCTCTTAATTTATGAAACAGTCTATCTTGCTTTAATTCTGGGATTCTATTACAAATGAACTTAAACCCGATAAACTGGAACATAATATGTACTTTAATATTTACTGAATAAATGAATACATCCATGCTCATGACTTGAATCACCACCTATATGCTGACACCTCACATTTGTGTCTTAGCTTTAGTCTGAATACCAAATCTATATATCCAACCACTTACTTTATTTGCTTATTCAAGCTCTCAAAAGGCAGCTCAGACTTAACCATTCCAAAAGCAAATTAAAGACATCCTTATATTCCTTTCTAATACACCTTTCTTCTGAAATAGCATTGTTATGCAAGCCAGGACTATCCTAAAAAACCTAAAATACTTTCATTTTTACTTCCTACTTCCAAATGTTTACTATTCTCCAACTCCACTGTCACTACCCAAATCTAAGGTACCATCATGACTTGCCTGGACTACTGAAGTAACCCTAACCGCCACTTCCAAGCTTGGCCCTTTTCATGTTATCAGAGTTGATCTTTTTGAGAAACCAATCTAATCCATGATTCTCCCTTGCTTAAAACTCTTCAAACATTTCTCACTATTGTTTAAGATCCAAATCCTTATATTCTGCAAGGTTTTTAGTGGTCTAGCTCCTCTTCCTTCTGCTTTGTCTCCCACTCTTCCCCTAGTTCTTAGCCCACCACAGGACCTGTGCCCAGACTGCTCTCTCACCCACCTCCTGCTTCTTTTAGCTTTTCAGTTGTTATTGCCTCCCAACTCCCTTTATTACACATCCCTTTTCACTGTGTCTCCTCCACAGTAGTTTTGACACTTTTAACTCTCCATGTGTTAGTGATTATTTGATGAATATGTCTCGACTTTGGATTTTTAAATTCCACAAATGGTTCATTTGTTTTGGCTCTCAGTTATCTCTAGTGTCTAGTATATTGCCTGGCACATGGGCACTCTACAAGTATTTATAGAAAAAATGCTCAGGCATTGCTATTCCATAAACACCAAACCTACAAACAACCTATAGGTTGAGGGGACCCATTAGTGCTTTCAAACTGGAAGAAACTTAAACTTTGTCATTCTCCATCACCACTGCACATGAAGTAAACAAACAATGAGCTGACGCCAGCCAAGTAGGAATAGCCTCATGTGCACCTCCAGAGATGCCTGGAACACTGGGATTAAAGAAAATGCTCGTTTCCACTGCGTTTATTACTAATATAAAAAAATGTTAAAAAGAAAAAAAATTCACTCATTTCTCCAACAGCTCTCATCCCTCCCTCTTGCCCACACAACTACTGACCCATTTCCCCAGGGCCAGTTCCAAATTGAATCTGTTCACTGTTGTTTTCACAGAAAACAACTAGTGCCAGGGATGTAGGGGAATAGGGTGGGGAGAGAGCAACAGTACTATCCAGATTCCACCCAAAGATAGGCCAGGTGGAGATTCACAGATTTCCAATGAAAGGGTTGGTGGCCTCACAATGACACAGTCTAACTAAAATGGGCTGGAGAGGAGACAGGGTAGGCCCATCAGAGGCTTTATAAGATGTTTCATGGGCCTGCTTCAGACACAGAATATTTGATACTGTGAGAAAGGGGAGGACCAGGGAGGCAGTCTCATGGAAGGTTTCACAATTCTCCCATGTTGGGAGGCAGAGAAAGTCTAGAGGGCACCAAAAGCCTCACTCATTTTGGTAGATAACTTATTCTAGTGTTGGGAAATCACAAAATGCCACAGACACTGAGAAAGGCTACGAGGGGATGCACAGTTTCACAAAGCACAGTGATCACAGACCATAGCGGTGGGGATCATGCTACTGATGCAGAAACTACAAAATTCAAAAGCAGGGCGAGTGGCCTTTCAGGGAGTAACTCTGTACCAGTTACTCAAATTAGACCCCAGGCTGTTCAACCTGGTGAGTTTCACAGAGCAGCTGACAACATTGCAGGTAGGGAATATCACATGAAACGGACTTAAAACAAGCAACCAGAAGAAGGGAATGGTAGGAAACTGCTGCAGGGCTCTCAGGATTCGAGGGCAATACTGGGGGACGGGTGGACAGATGCACGAGAAACAGCACCAACGAGGTTTCCTGTTCAGCAGTCATTTGGCGAGAAAGAAGAGGATCCAGGAGGCGGTTGAAGGGAGCAAAGATGGGGTCCTGAAGGCTAGTCTTTCAAGGGTGGCTCAAAAGAAAGAGTGCACACTGCGCACCAGTGATAAAACACAATTCTGAACCCCAAATGGGGAGGTGGTGGATGAAGGTGGGCGCATCACTGACTGAGGGTTGGGTGGAAGAGCCTCACAATAGCCATCACAGGGCCACAGGGAAATACATGGCCGCCAGGTCATAGAGGGCTCATTCCAGCCTGAATGGGAAGGCACAGTCTCACAGAGGAGGTCCATTGACGCCTGGGTGGTAGAAGGCACAGAAGTCCTCATATCGACAATGGCCCTTTTTGGCAAAGTGTCGGCAGACAGGGCGGTCGGATTTGTCTGTGGAACAAGTGAAAATTGGGCAGTTTAAAACTTGAGAAAGAAATGTAACAAAAAAGCAGAGATGGGGAAGGAGGTCAGGTTTCCTATCCCTACTATTCCAAGATATTTTGGGAATGGTAGTCTTTATCCTGGAAGAAACATTCAGAGCTACACTTACTTCAAAAAGAAAAAGAACAGCCCAAAGGCTGTTATGGGCCTTCTGGGAATTGGGCCTTTCTGGCATTAATGGGTATGAAACATGCACAGGCTAAAAAAACAAACCTCACCTTCTGTAACCTGGGGTCCATCCTTAGGTGGGCAGGTATTCTTGATAAGAGACCAGCTTTTGAGCCTTCGAGGGTTTCTCTGCTCTTTGTGAAAGCCTCCTCTGGAGGGGCCCCCATGGCCTGGCCCGGGAAAAGGAGGTTCAGCATTGGCTCCCCACCAACCGCGACCGTATGGGCCAGACCTAGGACCGAGGCCTCCCCGAACTGGGCCCCTACCCCGAGGAGGAGGTGGGAGACTCAGCAGTGGTGGAATCACTGGTGCCCTTGATCCTGGAGGACCTCTGTGAAGAGCTGCAGAGAAAAAGACAAAGAAAGTCAATCAATGGACAGCTTAATCCTGATACAGAAGTCCTGATTTTTGTTTTTACTCTCTTTATTGAAGTACAATATACATTAAAGAAAAATACACCAATTTTAAGTGTACAACTCAACAATCATAAAATAAACACACCTGTGCTACCACCACCCAGGTGAAAAGAGAACCTTATCAGCATGCCAGAAGTCCCCCTTTGTGCCCTCCTCCCCACCACTATCCCACCCTCCTCCCCAAAGATAACCACTACCCTGACTTCTGACATAACAGGTTAGTTTTTGCCTGTTTTTTGAACTTCACGTAAATGGATTCATGCAGTCTGCATTCTTTTGTGTCTGGCTTCTTTCGCTCAACATCATGTTTGTGAGATTCATCCAGGTTGCCTGTAGCAGTAGTTCGTTCATTTTCATTGCAGTGTAGTATCCACTGCATGCATATGCAACAATTTATTTATCCATTCTATTGGTGATGGACATGTGGGTGGTTTCCAGTTTGGGGCTATAACAAAAAATGCTGCTATGAACATTTTTATATATGTCTCTGTTACACATAAGTATGCATTTCTGTTGAGTATATATGTAGTCGAGGAATTGCTGGGTTACAGAGCATATGTATGCTCAAGTTTAACAGATAATGTCAAACTTTTTATCTCAAAGCAGTTGTACTAACTTACACTCCCATCAGCAGTTGTTCCGTATCCTAGACAACACTTGATATTATCAGTCTTTTTCATTTTAGCCATTCTGGTCAGTGTGGAAAGTGGTGTATTTTTAAAACGCATTAATCTGATCACTCATGATGCTGAGTACTTGCTCACATGTTCACTGGGCATTTAGATCTCCTCTTTTAGGAGGTGACTGTTCTGGTTTTTTGCTCTATAACTGGTTGTCTGGAAGAATTCTTTACATTTTCTAGACATGCACTCTACTGGTTATGTATGTTACAAACATCTCTCCCTCTTTGGTTTCCTTTTAAATTCTTAATGGTGTCATTTAATGAAGAGAAGTTTATAACTTATAATGTAATTCAATTTATCAATCTTCCCTGTATGGTTAATGTCTGTCTTTTTTAAGAATTCTTATCTATTCCAAGATCATGAAAATACAGTTATCTTCTAGAAGTATTCTTTATCTTTTAAACTTTGCTCTATAATCCACTTGGAACTGATTTTTGTATATGGTATAAGTAGGAGTCAAGTTTCATTTTTCCCCACATGAATAACCAATTGATTTAGCATTGTTTACTTAAAAGACTGCTTTTCAGTGTCCCCCTTCATCATGAATTAAGTGTCCATATATGCAGACCTGCTAATGGATTCTCTGTGCTGGTTCTATTGACCTATATGTCTATCAGTGTGCTAATGCCACACTGGCATAATTACCGTACCCTTACAATAAGTCTTGACATTCAAAGTAAGTCCTCCCACTTTATTCTTCAAGATTGTCTTGGCAGTCTCTCATGCTGACTCTGCATTTCCATATAAAAATGAAGAATGTCTATTTCCACAAAAAAAGTATAAGAAGTCTGACTGGGAATGCATTGTATCATCTATATACTATATCTATAGATCTATTTGGGAAGAATTGACAGAAACTCTGATTTTTATTTTAAGCCCCCCCCCCTCGGGTTTTACTCCCTCTCTTGCTCCCTTCTCCAGAACTTAATCCAAGGATCAGGCCCCCTTCCTTCTCACCTGACTTGGGGTCACCAGGCTTTCCATTGGCCATGGGGGGAGGGCCCAGAAGGCTGGGAGGTCCTGAGAGTAGACATGAAAATATGGTCATCAGAATGGACTAAATGAAGGACTGATGATTCTGTTCTTCTATGTTTTTCTTCAGTACACATTTCCTAGTCCACCTGGTAAAGCCAGGTACATTCTTAGCAGTGATGCAGAGTTCTCACCCCATCCATCTGCCCTCTCCTCTACAAAGCTTGTTTCAGGATTTGCAAAACGTGGAAATTCATCTCTGGGGGAGGATACTTTTTCTTTCCCTAACAGTGTTGCTATCCAAAGCATCACAAATGATTCCAGAGATAATCCAGTCACTTTAAACTGTTAGCCAATCAGGTGGTTGTTTTATCTTCACCGCCTCTCCCCTCCGAGCAATTTAGAGACCAAACTTCCACCTTCCCTTGTGAAAGTGTGGTCACTAATTATAGTCCCATTCATCAAAATCTGCAATCTTTCTACGACCCTCTCCCTCGTCGTCCTGCGGTTGCGCACAGAGCTCTTTATCCTCTCCTCCCCTGCCTCCCTAGAAAGGTTTGGGGGCCGACCTGAGGTTTAAGGTTCAAGTAAACGAACTCCTTATTTAGAGTTCTTCCTGGGATACGCCCCCTATTCCAATGCGCGCGCCCTTCTTCCTTCTGTTAGACACCGCCCCCCCTAACCGGTGTCAGCTCTTCGCCCGTCGCCCGGACAGGCTGACAGACATGTGCAACACGCCTCCCAGGCTCCTCACCGATGGGACTCCCGTCCTCCTCGTCTCCAGTGTCTTCCGGCTCTGGCAGTGGGGTCTGTGGCGGCTGTGGCTGCTGCTGATTCTGTTTCTTTCGCTTCGGCATCGTGGTTGCGGCAATGGCTGCAGCGGGATTTGGAGGGCAGTGAGGAAGGGGCACACTGGGATTCTGTTTCCGCTTCCGGGGGGGCGGTGGACAGTGAGGATGAGGCTCCCGCCATTTCACTTCCGGAAGGCTGCTGGGAGCGTTTGCTGCAGCTCCATTCTCAGGTAAACTGCCTCCCGTCGTCTTTGCCAGACAATGGCACCAATGCAGAGCATTCTCTTTGCCGTGTTTCTATAAAGACTTGAAAAGAGCCAACACAGCCGGCTTCTCACGGCCTGTCATAGAGTGGAGGGGCTCTCGAGCCTGAAGGCCTGAGAAGAGATGTCGCAGCCTATGATCGCCACATCCGGTCCCCTGTTACTATGGTAACAGCTGCAGGCACAACTTCGTGCCCTCTGACCTCCTCCCAAAGGTCCATGGCCCACCTAGGTTTCACTTCTCGCCTGCGCTTGCATTTATGATCTGTAAACCTGCTCCTTCTCTTCGTTCCCACAAGGCATTTAGGTTCCATTAGGGCGGCGCCCAGAACCCTTCAGACCGCCACCCGCCGCACATGACCTCTGACCCTGCCCCCAGTGTAGGCCAGCAACCTAGCTTCATTCCTGGGACACTCAGTCTCGGCTTTCCACCAAGGTCAAGTACCCGAGTTGGTGAGGTAGCTTCCACGCGTCCAAGCTTCCCTCTTCCTGGACGCTGCTCCAATCCCGCCCTCCGCTCCGCCGCCCCCTCCAGGTGAGTGGTAGCTTCTCCACGGCGCGCATGACACGCATCCCCCCTCCTCCAAACGTGAGTTGGTAGCGTCCGTGACGAAGTTAGCCCGATCCTCCCACGCGCGCCCCCTTCCTTGCCGCTGCTGCGCCCTCTCAGTGCCCGGATTCTCCTGTGCGGGTACCCACCCCACATCATCCTCTCTCCTCACTCCCAGAGAGTAGTGACTGAATTTCCCTGTACCCGTTGCACCCGGACTGCCGCGGCGAGTTGGTCGGACCCGCCCGCTGACGTCGCCTAGCTCCGCCCCCTCTAGGGTCCCGGGCCCTTGCGGCTGGGGCTGCCCAAGAGCAGTCAGTTGAGGCAGCGGGAGCTCGGCGGAGGGCGGGCCAGGTGGCTGGTCCGGGCCATGCCGAGGAAGAAGCCCTTCAGCGTTAAGCAGAAGAAGAAGCAATTGCAGGACAAACGGGAGCGGAAGCGAGGTTAGTGCGGGAATGGGAGGAGGGGGCGGGGCTCTGACTCCCGCACATCTGTAGGGAGGGGTGTGCCCGCCGCACCTCGGGGGGCGTGGGAGGGCGGTGGGCGCGCGCCGATTCGCGCGGGCAACTGCGGACCGGCTTCCCCCTCCCCAGACCCCTCTTATAACTGGAAGGGGTGGAGAAGGATGGGGAGTTGGGGGAGGGGAATTCTTCCAGCCTCAACGGGGCGTCAGGCCCACAGCTCTCTAGAGGAGGAGTGACTCCCCCTTACGCACATCCGGCAGGGTCCCAAGCAGCTTGGCTGAGGGGACCCAGCGTCGAAAGAAGTGAGGTGGGGTGAGAGGGAGCCAGGCCACCCAGGGAGGGGTTCTTATGGCCCCTGAGAGCTGGTCGGCACTGGCGTCACCGGCCCCTCCCCGCAGGGCTTCAAGATGGACTGCGCTCCAGTTCTAACAGTCGCAGCGGGAGCCGGGAGCGGCGGGAGGAGCAGACTGACACCTCGGACGGGGAATCTGTGACCCACCATATCCGCAGGCTCAACCAGCAGCCTTCCCAGGGGCTGGGTCCACGAGGCTACGACCCAAATCGGTGAGGGTGGGCGGGGGGCTGGCCAGGTCTTCTCCGACTACCCGGAAGTCAGAACGAAGGTTTGGGGGCGGGAAGCGGGCTGCTGCTGGTGGAGACTTGAAAGTGGAGGAGTTGGGGCTGGGATGCCACGGTTCTCCGAAGGTGGGTAGAGGGTCGCTGAGCTCCCCTGGGGGGCCCACAATTCATTCCTCCAGAGGGGGTGGAGAGAATTTGATTTTCAGAGGGTGAGGCCTAGGGGGCGGCTGAATATTTTGTGAGAGAGGGACTAGGGGGAAGGCAAATTGAGAGAGGAAACTTGAACAAAGGGACAGCTTTGGAAGGTTTCCTGCTCAAGGAGAGAAAGGAAGAGTTTGTAGCCACAGGACCATGCTGGCTACCTTGGTCCTTATCCTCTTAGATACCGGTTGCATTTTGAACGGGACAGTCGGGAAGAGGTGGAGAGGAGAAAGAAAGCTGCCCGGGAACAGGTGCTACAGCCTGTGAGTGCTGAGGTGTTGGAGCTGGACATCAGGGAAGTCTATCAGCCTGGCTCGGGTGAGTAAGAGCTCAATACCTGGATATTCGAGCCAGAGAATGGGCTGGCAGAAGGAGTTTGGATGGGTAGGAGCTGACTGTGAGGAAGGAGTGGTCTGGGATGCACCTCAAGTCCTGAAACTGTCATCATACTTAACTGGACTTTTTCCTGATTTTCTAGTCCTGGACTTTCCCCGACGTCCTCCTTGGAGCTATGAGATGTCTAAGGAGCAACTGATGAGCCAGGAGGAACGGAGCTTCCAGGAGTATCTTGGGAAGATCCATGGAGCTTACACTTCTGAAAAACTTAGCTACTTTGAGCACAATCTGGAGGTAAGACTGGCATGGAGACAGGAGTGGGCCATAGTCCCCCCATGGTCAAGTTGGTCTGAGGTCAGGAGGCTGAGGGACCCTGGGTCTAGGTCCTCTTTTGCCATCTGTTGTTTTTTCAGACATGGAGGCAGCTATGGCGGGTGTTAGAGATGTCTGACATTGTCTTGCTCATCACTGATATCCGACATCCAGTGAGTACTGAGAACAAGGGTGGGCCGGGGAGGAAAGTTCTTGTGGGGTAAAGGTCAGAGACTGTAGTTGGGAGACAGACAGAGAGGCATCCCTCTTCCTTCTCAGACTCCTCTGTGCCATGCTGATATCTGAAATTATGGACTCAACTCTGTTCTCTTACCAGGATTTGTCACTCCTCCCCTGGCCAGCTGTCTCTCTTTCTCCACTTCCTTTGACAACTATATCCCCTGTCTCCTAGCTCACCAGAGCTGGGCCAATAGAAAGTTCCGTGGGATTCTATAGAGATAGCTGGGAGCTTCCCCTCACCCCACCCAAAGATGCCCTGTCTTCCTTCCTTACTTTCTCTAGCACTGTGGAACTCAGCATCCCCTGGAATGCTAGGCTAGTGATTAAAGCTATAGACTTGGTGCTCAACTACCCTTGTAGAAATCCTGGCTCTTCCACTTCACTGTTGTTCTCCAATGGGAGAAAGGGAGGTCTGTGGGGACTTTTAGTTTGGAGGTCTGTAACAACTTGTACTCATGCACTCCTACATATACCCTCACAAATACATATGTGTGTGTATTTGCATGTTTATATTGCATAAACGCATTTACACACACATACATAGGTGCACATGCTTAATGCAAACATGCAGACACACATGAACATACATTTACATGCATAAATGTATGAACATACATTTACACATACATGCACACAACATGCAGTTGTATGTCCATGAAAACATGTATTAATTTCTACTCCAATCCTCTATCCCTTGTTTTTGTTTCTGGCCTTTACCTCAGTGTGCTGGGTGTCACAATTTCCTTGTTTTCTTTTTGGGTCATCTTCATTGCTAATCATGACCTGCAGGGAGCCCACCAGAAACTTCCTTGCTTCCTCAAGATTGACTGATTTACTGTTTTCACCTCTAGAATTTGCTACCTCCAGGGCCTTGTCTCTGAGCTGGAGGCAGAGGACCCTGTGTTGACCTCTCATTACTCCATCTTCTTATCAACCCCATCTCAGGTTGTGAATTTCCCACCAGCACTTTATGAGTATGTGACTGGAGAACTTGGGCTGGCCCTGGTGCTGGTCCTGAACAAGGTGGATCTGGCCCCGCCAGCTCTCGTGGTTGCCTGGAAGCATTATTTCCACCAACACTACCCCCAGCTCCACATCGTCCTTTTCACATCTTTCCCTCGGGACCCCTGCTCCCCACAGGACTCTACTGGTGGTGAGTAGGCAATAAGAAGGCAACATGGGAGAGTTGGGGTGGCCAAGGTTAGAGGGGAGAATAGAGGCTTGTTGACAAGAGGATACATGAACTTGGGCATAAGGGCAGTAGGAGAGATGGGATGGTGGAATCTGCGTGCTAGCCCTTCTGTGCCCTCTGACTTCAGTCTTAAAGAAGAGTCGGAAGCGGGGAAGAGGATGGACTCGGGCCCTGGGTCCGGAGCAGTTGCTGAGAGCCTGTGAAGCCATCACTGCAGGGAAAGGTATGTGTCCCTTAGAAGAGGGCCATGGGAGAGACCCAAGATCCAGAGTCATTTTGCTGACCTTTCTAGAAGCCAACCTTTCTATTATGAACCCTCAAGAGAGGCCAGAGGGAGGGATGGAATAGGGAGCAGACTAACTCCTTGGGACAAGTGGGCAGCAGGTAGGTAGGAACCTCAGTGGCTTGCAGCCTTCAGTCTTCCAATACTCTTCAGCAATCTAGGCACAGAAATGCAGATGATTCCAGGGGTGAGATGAAGTGAAGGTTGGGGAGTGTCTGTGGACTGTTGTTTTACAGATTAGATACTATACAACTCCAGAGGGCACTGATGGCATCAGAGCTGTACAGTGTACCATCTGTCACCATATAGCAGCCCTGTATGGTCCTTTCTCTTCTTCCCTGAGCAGTGGACCTGAGCAGCTGGCGGGAGAAGATGGCCCGGGATGTGGCTGGGGCCACCTGGGGTAATGGTTCTGGGGAGGAAGAGGAAGAGGAGGATGGGCCAGCAGTCCTGGTGGAGCAGCAGACTGATTCAGCAATGGAACCAACCGGCCCAACCCGGGAGCACTACAAAGATGGTGTGGTGACCATCGGCTGTGTGGGTAAGGAAGTGGCAGCCTGGGTATGATGGCCTCCTGGGAGAGGAATTTCAATCTTTTAAAAAGAGAGAAAGTGACAGGCCTCATTCATTCCCACGGTCTGTAAGGGGGCAACTTCTGCCCATGGTCATGGACGAGGAGACCAACTGCTATAGTGGAAGGATCATGGGTTCACCTGAGTTAAATTCCACTTCTCAGCTGTGTGATCTTGAGCAAGTTATTTAACCACTCTGAGTCTTAGTTACTTTGATTTAATTTTTTTTATTAAAGCAGTTGTAGGTTTACAGAAAAATCATGCAGAAAGTACAGCGTTCCATATACTTCCCCCACGCACAGTTTTCCCTGTTAACATTTTGCATTAGTGTGGTGGCTTTGTTACATTTGATGAATCAATAGTATTATAATTATAATTATATTATTAACTATAGTCCATAGTTTACATTAGGGCTCACTCTTTGCGTTGTGCAGTTCTATGTTTTCTTTTTGTTTTTTTTGTTTTTGTTTTTGTTTTTTTAATTTTGGTAACATATATACAACCTAAAATTTCCCCCCTTTAACCACTTTGAAATATATAATTCAGTAGTGTTAATTACATTCACAATGTTGTGCTGCCATCACCACTACCATTACCAAAATTATTCCATCATCCCAATCAGAAACTACCAATAAGTAGTAACTCCCCATTCCCCACCATCACCCTGACCCTTAGTAACCTGTGTTCTAGTTTCTGACTGGATGAGTTTACATATTCTAATTGTTTCATATCAGTGAAATCTTACAATATTTGTTAGTTACTTTGATTTTTAAAACAAGGATTTCAGTATCTAGTTAAAAGAATGGATATGAGAATTAAATGGAATGATGTTGAGAATGCCTGACAAATAGTGCTAATAGTACCAATACTATAGGCAAACTTGAGAGATATTGTGAGTGTGGTTCCAGATCACTGCAATAAAGCAAATATCTTAATAAAAGCAATCACATAAATGTTTTGGTTTCCTAGTGCATATAAAAGTTATGTTTATACTATACTGTAGTCCATTAAGTGTGCAATAGCATTATACCTAAAGAGACAATATATATACCTTAATTAAAAAATGTTTTATTGCTAGAAAATGCTGACCATCATCTCTGCCTTTAGCAAGTTGTAATCTTTTTGCTGGTGGAAAGTCTTGTCTCAATGTTGATAGCTCCTGACAGATAAGGGTGGTGGTTGCTGAAGGTTGGGGTGGCTGTGGCAGTTTCTTAAAATATATAACACAGAAGTTTGCCACGTCAGTTGACTCATCCTTGAAAGATTTCTCTGTGGTACACAATGCTGTTTGAGAGCATTTTACCTCCAGTAAACCTTTCCAACTTGGTGTCAATCCTCTCAAACACTGCCACTGCTTTATCAACTAAGTTTATTTAATATTCTAAATCCTTTGTTGTCATTTCAACAGTGTCCACAGCATCTTCACCAAGAGTAGATTCCTTCTCAAGAAACCACTTTCTTTGGTCATTCATAAGAAGCGACTCCTCACCTGTAAAAGTTTTATCATGAGATTACAGCAGTTCAGTCACATCTTCAGGCTCCACTTCTAATTCTGGATCTCTGTTTCCATCACATCTGCAATTACTTCCTCCATTGAAGTCTTAAACTCCTCAAAGTCATCCCTGAGAGTTGGAATCAACTTCTTCCAAACTCCTATTAATGTTGGTATTTTGACCTCCTCCCATGAATCACGAATGTTCGTAATGACCTCTAGAATGGTGAATCCTTTCCAGAAGGTTTTCAATGGACTTTGCCCAGATCCATCAGAGGAGTCACTGTCTATGGCAGTTTTAACCTTGTAGGGTGTATTTCTTAAAAAAAATAAGTCTTGAGAGTCAAAATTACTCCTTGATCCATGGGTTACAGAATGGATGTTGTGTTAGCAGGCCTGAAAACATCATCTCATGGGTGACCAGGAGCACTAACGATTAGCAGTAATATTTGGAAGGAATATTTTTTTTTCTTGAGCAAGTAGGTCTCAACAGTGGGCTTCAAATATTCAGTAAAACATGTTGTAAACAGATTTACTGTCATCCAGGCTTTGTAGTTCCATTTGTAGAGCACAGGCAGAGTAGATTTAGCATAATTCTTAAGGGCCCTAGGATTTTCAGAATGATAAATGAGCATTGGCTTCAACTTCAAGTCACCAGCTCCATTAGCCCCTAACAAGAAGGTCAGCATGTCCTTTGAAGCTTTGAAGCCAGACATTGACTTCTCCTCTCCAGTTAGGAAAGTCACAGATGGCATCTTCCAGTAGAAGGTGGTTTTGTTTACTTTGAAAATCTGATGTTTAATGTAGACACCTTCATCAGTTTCTTAGTTAGATCTTCAGCACTTGCTGCTTCACCTTGTACTTTTATGTTATGGAGACGGCTTCTTTCCCTTAAGCCTCATGTGCCAGTGCCTGCCAGTTTCCATCTTTTCTTCTGCAGCTTCTTCAGCCTTTGTAGAATTGAAGAGAGTTAGGGCCTTGTTCTGCATTTGGCTTTGGCTTAAGGTAATGTGACTGGTTTGATCTCCTATCTAGACCAGTAAAACTTGCTCCATAGCAGCAATAAGGCTGTTTGGCTTTCTTGTTGTTCGTGTGTTTACTGGAGTAGCACTTGTAATTTCCTTCAAGAACTTTTCCTTGGCATTCACAACTCATAAGAAGCCTAGCTTTGGGCTTGTCTCAGCTTTCAGCATGCCTTCCCCACTAAATTTGCTCATTTCTAGCTTTTGATTTTTAGTGAGAAACTTGCAACTCTTCTTTTCACTTGAACACTTAGAAGCCATTGTAAGGTTATTAATTTCAAGTAGTGTTGTGTCTCAGGGAATGGGGAGGCCCAAGGAGAGGGAGAGAGACAGGAGAACGGCTTGGCAGTGGAGCAGTCAGAACACAAACAACATTTATCAATTAAATTTGCCCTCTTATGTGAGCATGGTTCATGACGCCCCGAAACAGTTACAACAGTAACATCATAGATTACTGATGATAGATCACCATAAGAGATATAATCCTACTAATAATGAAAACTTTTGAAATTATTGAGAGAATTGTCAAAATGTGATATGGAGACATAAAGTGAGCACATGCTGTTAGAAAAATGGCACTAATAGACTTGCTCGATGCAGGGTTACCACAAGCCTTCAGTTTGTAAAAAATGCAGTATCTGCAAAGCACAATAAAGCGAAGTGCACTAAAACAAGGTGTGCCTGTAATTATTGTTGAAATTCAACATATTATAAGGTGCTTACCAGGTACTGGGTACTGGTCTAAATGACTTATCTATATTAACTGTTCCGATCATAGTAATTAGTCTGCAGTAGAGTGAGCATTAAATCATAGTAGGAGTTGTGCAAGAATTAGGTTCCTTTTGGGTCTTAACTCTTTGAGCCTATTGTCAAGGGGAAGTTTTTCTTAACTGAGGACTTTGTCTCTGGGGAGAAAGGAAGGCATGTTTAGGGCCCAGAGCCCTTTTTCATTTTGAGTGGGATTCCCTGGAACTTTAATTCTTGAGAAAGTGAGAAGAGATCTTAGCAAAGTTGTGGTATCTGGGGTGATGTTGGAACTACAAAGGGCCCTGCCAAGAAGAAACTGAGGAGAGTTGAGCTCCTTGGAAACTCTTGAATTTTACCTTTTGTCTTAGGAGAAACGTGCCTGGCTGCTGATCGATTGCTGTCCTTTCCAGTCCTTTCCTCTGGCTTTCCCTCCCCTGACTTCTGACCTTCACATGGGGCCTCTGCTCCTACTCTCAGCAGCCTCCTCAGTAACTTGCCTGTATTCAGGGTGATGATGTAACAGGGAGAGTGTTTGTGACACAGGCAGTCCTGAGTTGGGATTTCTCTCCAGCTCTCATTCATTTATCCATTCAACAAATCCTGACCCTATGTGCTGCCATGAAAATGGCAGAAAAGCCCCAACTTTTAAAGAGCTTGTTTTCTGCTGAGTAAATAGATTCACTATCTGAAATCATAGTATTTAACGGCAATGAAGAAAATAAAGCAATGAAAGAGGATAGAGAATGACTGGGAGAGGAGGGCTCCCGAGTGACTGGCGATCCAGGC
>PVKY010001641.1:0-30395 GCA_004027775.1 Bradypus variegatus | reverse complement strand
TCAGAACTTGCTCCTTCTCTTCAGTATTTGACAGTCTGATCAGAATATGTCTTGGAGTGGGTTTATTTGGATATATTCTACTTGGAGTTCTCTGGGCATTTATGCTTTGTGTATTTATACTGTGTAGAAGGTTTGGGAAGTTTTCCCCAACAATTTCTTTGAATACTCTTTGTAGACCTTTACTCTTCTCTTCCCCTTTTGGGACACTAATGAGTCTTAAATTTGTACGTTTTATTTTATCTATCGTATCCTTGATATCCATTTTGATTTTCTCAATTTTTTCCCCATTCTTTCTTTTGTTCTTTCATTTTCTGTTCTGTGGTCATCTAGGACTCTGATTTGTTGTTCAGCTTCCTCTAATCTTGTATTATGAGTATCCAGAGTCTTTTTAATTTGGCCAACAGTTTCTTTTATTTCCATGAGATCTTCTATTTTTTTATGTACTCTTGCAATTTCTTCTTTATGCTCTTCTAGGGTCTTCTTTATGTCCTTTTTTATCCTGTGCCATGTTCTTCTTCATGTCCTTTATATCCTGTGCCATGCTCTCATTCTTTGATTGTAGTCCTTTGATTAATTGTACCAAGTACTGTGTCTCTTCTGATATTTTGATTTGGGTGTTTGGGTTTGGGTTCTCCATATCATCTGGTTTTATCATATGCATTAAGATTTTCTGTTGTTTTTGGCCTCTTAGCACTTGCTTTGCTTGATAGGGTTCTTTCAAATTGTAAAAAATACAACTTGTGGGGCGTGTGTCTGGGTGGTCAGGGAGGCAGGGCAGCTTTAATAATCAAACCTCCCAGGTGTTCCCGGAGATTCAAGGCTGTTGCAAGAGTCTTAGCCTTCATTTCAGTTTTGCCCCAGATTTTCTCTGCTGGTGACCCACAAGTCGCCAGCATTGACGTAGCGTCCCTGGGTCTGAGTGGACCCCCCTTCTCAGATGCGATCTTCCAGGACCTCTGCTGAGGGAAGGCTGTGCTACGTCACAAGTGTGCGCCATCCCTCAAGGGAAGCCCCAGGCCGCCAGGCCCTACAGGGGGGCTCCCAGCCTGATGCAAAGATGGCTGAATGGGTCGTCTCAACCACCCCCCCTTTTCGCACAGTTCTGCCTTCCCAGCTCTGGGACAGCTAGCTGTGTGTGCACCCAGGGCCACTGTCCATGGCTGATACTGTGGTGTGTGCGTGGTGCCATGGGATACACTCCCCGTCGCACTGAGTTTCCTGGCGTGGCTCTGGGCTGTGGTCACGGCCCTGGGCAGGAGTGTCTCCAGCCCGCCAGGGAGCCAGCTGCAAGCAGCGTGGTTTCTTTCTCCTTTTGGCACTCTCCTCTGCCCCCCAGCCCTGAGGAAATCAGCAGCAGTCTATCCTCCACGCCAGACACTGAGAGGTTGGCACAGCCCACTCCTGCCGTGCTTCACTGCGCGGTTCTCACCATTGTCACTGCAGCCGCTCCGGGGTTTTGTTTATTTTTTTTTTAAAGAACTAGTCCTTCTCCAAATGTCAACCCCCAGTTTCCCCACACTGCAGCATGGCCACGGGACTTTCAGCGGCTCACTCACTTGTTTCAGAACGCAGACTCCTGGTTTCACCAAGTGCACTGTCCCTGTGGTTTTAGCAGACCTTGTCCAGCTGGTGCATCACTGTAACTGTGTTCTGGGTCACTTTCTGGTTTTTATCTAGTATTTTTCATGGAGGTGTTTTTTTGCCCTGTCTCACCTAGCTGCCATCTTAGGTTCTGATGTATATATTAAAGTTCAGTGTAATTTTAAAGCAATGATGTTCCTGAAAGGCATTTGCTTTGTAAAGGAATCCTGCCACTTGCAGGTGACCTTTCTGGGCATGACCTTCCTCAGGTTTGCCAGCCCCTGGGATCTGCTGGGCAGAGTCTCTAACAGGTTTTATGTTAAGTTGGCCCAGCCTTCTGTCAAAGCTTGCCTGGCAGTCTTCATTGGCTTCAAAGTGCCCTTTGCCATTTCATCTTTCTGTCTCAAAATACCTAATATATTTTTCTTGCCCTGCTATCTTGGAGACCAGCTCACGTAGTCAATAGAGGAGGATGGAATACTTTTGCCACAGTCTTTTGCTGGGAATGAACCAAATGATGAATGTGTTTTGGCCAAGGTCTCCTTGGCCCAGGGGTACGCTGGAGCCCACTCACGCTGGCCTGGAGGTCCCTTCTGGGCTCCTTTTCCGAACCCCACTGGTAGCTTAAAATTGGTTGTGGCAGGAGAATTTACATCACAGAATTGGCAAGTGACTCAAGTCAAGGCAGTGCCAGCTCCTGCTGCTTCTCCTCCTCCTCCTCCTCTTTCCCCATCCACTTCCTCCTTTTTCCTTCTTTTCTTCTTTTCTGAGAACCAGTTTACCAGTATGCCCCTTCCCTCAAGATTCAGTCAAGTCCCCCAGGATTTCTGTATATTCTGCATAACCTCGCGGCCACTTCCAGGTTCAAGCCTGCTTTACCAAATTAGTTCAAGCAGGGGATTATCCGTCTCCCTTGGCTCATGTCGTCCTTGTCACACATGACATCATGGAACCCAGTCTTCCCCTCATTTATTACCCATTGCCACCTTCCTTCTCTTCATGAATTTTTGTTAAACTTGCACGTTTCTGAACTATCATCCACTTTTTGAAATAAACCACATAGTTCTGGATGTTGCCTTGTGTTGTACTCTGCAGATTGCACCTGGGTCCGCCAGGCTGAGTGCAAGCTCCTCAAGGACACACACCATTATTTGTACAACTGTACATGGAAATATCTCAAACTGCTCAGGACATTGTAGGTGCTGAATAAATATTGGATTTATTAAGGAAATATACAGAAATTTCCTTTTGTAGATAAATATTGGGATTTATTTGTGTAAATACATATTACTTGGTATGGTAGCTTGAAGCTGTTATGTACCCCAGAAAAGGTCATGTTCTTTTAATCCATTCCTGTGGGTGTAGACTTATTGTAGGTAGGACCTTTTGATTAGGTTATTTCAGTTCAGGAGTTGCCTCAAGGGGGTCTTAAATCTTTACTGGAGTCTTCACTGGAGGATAAAGGACACACAGAATAGGCCCAGAGAGTTCAGAGAAGCCCCACAGAAGCTGAGAGAGGGATGTGCTGAAGCCAGAAGCTTGAAGCAACGAAACCTGGAAGAAAAGGACCAGTAGACGTTGCCATGTGCCTTCCCATGTGACAGAGGAGTCCAGATGCCGGCAGCCTTTCCTCGGAGAGGGTATTGTCCTGTTGATGCCTTAATTGGGACTTTTTTTTTAAATTCCGTTTTATTCAAACACATGCACATAACATACAATCATCCATGGTATACAGTCACCCGTTCACAGTATGATCGTCTAGTTATGTGTTCATCACCACAATCTATTTCTGAACATTTTCCCTACATCAGAAAGAATCAGAACAAGAATAAAAAATAAAAATGAAAAAAGAACACCCAAACCATCCCCCCATCCCATCCTATTTGTCATTTAGTTTTTATCCCCGTCTTTCTACTCATCCATCCATACACTAGATAAAGGGGGTGTGATCCACAAGGTTTTCACAATCACACTATCACTCCTTGCAATCTACATTATTATATAATCATCTTCAGGAGTCTAGACTGCTGGGTTGGAGTTTGGTAGTTTCAGGTATTTACTTCTAGCCATTGCAATACATTAAAACCTAAGAGGTGTTTTCTATATAGTGCATAAGAATGTCCACCAGAGTGACCTCTCAACTCCCTTTGAGATCCCTCAGCCACTGATTCTATTTCGTCTCATTTTGCATCCCCCTTTTGTTCAAGAAGATACTCTCAGTCCCATAATTCCGGGTCCAGATTCATCCCTGGGAGTCATATCCTGTATTGCCAGGGATGTTTACACCCCTGGGCGTCGGGTCCCACGTAGGGGGGAGCGCAGTGAGTTTACCTGTCAAGGTGGCTCAGTTAGAGAGAGAGAGGGCCATATCTGAGCAACAAAGAGGTACTCAGGGGGAGACTCTTAGGCACAATTACATGCAAGTTTAGCCTCTCCTTTGCAGTGACAAGCTACATAAGGGCAAGTCCCATGATCGAGGGCTCAGCACATCAAACCACCAGTCCCTAATTGGGACATTTTCACAGCCTTAGAACTTAAATTTGTGAGCTAATAAATCCCCATTGTAAAAGCCACCCCATTTCTGGTACATTGCAATTCCGGCAGCTTTAGCAAACTGAAACACTTGGATAATAAACATTTTATCTTTAGCATACTGTGTATTATTTACCCTCATATGGAAGTGGATCCAGGTTTTCTCTAAACTTGTGTCTTATAGTTTTCTCTTTAAGAAAAATAATATAAAATTGGTATAAAAGTGAATTTTTTATTTGTAATGAGAAAAGAAATCAAACAAATTAAAAATTAAAAACACCACAAACATCACCAAATCCAAGGAACAAACATAAGAGTTTTTAAAATTAATGTCTGACACACCTCGGAGATGTCTTTTCCCTCCCCATGTTAGCTAATACTCTTTGAATGTCTTTCTATATGACAGCAATTTTGTAATCTTTTTTCTAATAGAGAATCGAAAGAAAATTCCACCTTTCCTCTTTGATGAACAAATAGATTAAAATTTGTTTTTTACTATTCATAGTTTTACAAAGTGTTTTTCAGACATCCCATGTGCATAGATGAGAAGACTTAATATTGTTAAGATGTCAGTAGTATCCAATGTGATCGGTGAATTAAATACAATTCTTATCAGAATTCAGCAGCCTTTTTGCAGAAATGGAAAAGCCAGTTTCAAAATCATTTGTAATTGCAAGGAGTTCCAAATAGCCAAAAAAGTTCTGGAAAATAAGAACAAAGTTGGAGGACTCACCCTCCCCAATATCAAAACTTACTATTGAGCTGCAGTAATCAAAACAGTATGTTCCTGGCGTAAGGATGGACCTGTAGACCAGTGGAGTAGAATGGAGAGTCCAGAAGTATACCCACACTACTGTGGTCGATTTGAACTCAGAAAAGTTGTTCAGCAACATGTGTTAAGTGCACAGAGCCATAGGAGGCAACATAGAAAAATTCCTGCCTTCATTAGAGGGACAGAGGCCATTCACAGACAAAGATACATGGTTTTTAATTATGTGGAGCATAATTAGCCTCTTATAACTAAATATATGCAAATTAAACCCAGGGGATTTTTTAAACTACCAGATTGAACAAGGTCTCACGATGTAACCATACAGTACTGGTTAGGAACAAGCACCATATACATGGCTATTAATGAAGTACGCTAACACAATGGGAAGGCTATTAGGCATATCTACCATGGCCAATTAATTTTTTAAATTTATTTTGTATTTTAAAAATTTTTATTTTTTTCCAATTGATTTTTGACAAGGGTGCCAAGCCCAACCAATGAGGGAAAGAACATTTTCTTTAACAAATGGTGCTTGCAAAACTAGATATCCACATGCAAAAGAATGGAAGTGGACCCCTACCTCACACCCTAAACAAAAATTAATTCAAAATGGATCAAGGAGCTAAAGATAAGAGCTAAAACCATAACACAGGGGCAAATCTTCAAGACCTTGGGTTCCGTAATGGACTCTTACATATGACACCAGAAGCATGAGCAACAACAACAACAACAAAACAAACAGAATTCACTTCATCAAAATTAAAAATGTCTGCATATCAAAGGTCATTATCAAGAAGGTGAAAAGACAAGCTACAAAATGGAGAAAATAGTTGCAAACCATATGTCTGATAAAGACAATGTCAAGAATATGTAAGGAACTCTTATGACTCAATAATAAAAAGACAAAAGCAACCTAATTAAAAATGGGCAAAGGACTTGAACAGATATTTTTCCAAGAGGATATTCAAGTGGCCAATAAGCAAATGAAAAGATGCTCAATATTATTAGCCATTAGGGAAATGCAAATCAGAACTACAGTGAGATATCACTTCACACCCACAAAGCTGGCTATCATTAAAAAAAACAAAAACAGAAACAAAGTAACAAGTGTTGGACAGGATGCGGAGAAATTAGAACGCTGGTGCATTGTGCTGGGAATGGGAATGTAAAATGGTGCAGCCACTGTGGAAAGCGGTATGACAGTTCCCCAAGAAGTTAAATATGGGCTTAACATATGACCTGGAAATTCCACGCCTAGGTATATACTCAAAGAAATTGAAAACAAAGTCTCAGACAGATACTTGCACACCAAAGTTCATAGCAGCATTATTCATAAGAGCCAAACAGTGGAAGCAACCGTAGTGTCCATCAACAGATGGATGGGTAAATGAAAGGCAGTACACATATGCTGGAATGTTATTTGACCTTAAAAAGGAATGAAGTTCTGAAGCACGCTGCAACAAGGTTGGACCTTGCAAACAGGATGCTGAGTGAATACGTAAGGCATGTGAGGGCAAATACTGTATGATTTCATTCATGCGAAATATCTTGACATAGTAAATTCATGTATAGAGAAGTAGATTATGGGTTACTAAGGGCTGAAGGGAAGGGGAAAAGAAGAGTTGTTGCTTAGCTGGTTATAGAGTGTCAATTCTGAAAATTTTTTAAATTATAAAAGTGTCTTTCAGCTTAACTTTTTATTGGTAAAGTCATGTAAGTTTGTAGGTGAGCTGCCCATTTGGGGAAAACCTCTGTTAAGTTTCTTTCATATATGTGAACTGTCAGATTTGAGGACATTTTGCATTTTGTAGGTCAAGGATTAATCCTTAAATCCTCTTTGAGTTGACGACACTCATTAACTAGCTTGTGTTGTCCTCACTGTAGAGGCGAATAATTTGAAATTGTTGCCCATTTCAGTATTTCATACCAAGTCTGCAAGAACTTGGCATGAACCTGTACAGAGGTGGGCAGGGGAGGCCACTCCAGGTGAGGGAAGAGTAGAAGCCGAGGCTCCATGTCCCTAGAGAGAGAGCGGGGTGTACAGGTGGGGCGAGGGTAGACAATCAGGCCTGGAAGTGAAGGAGCCCCAGGCCTTCACCTGGGCCACCAGGTACCGCCTGCAGGTAAGTGGAAGGTGGTGTTCGGGCCGCTGGTTTTGGGTCCAGGCCAACCTTGCAGTGACTCACGTCTCAGCTGCTGACCGGCTGGCGAAACCCACTGTCAGTACCCACAGAGGACAGCCCCCACAGACATACACCTCACCAGACCTCTGCCAAGAGGATCCCCGACTGGTTCCGGCCTCGGGCACAGCGGCCAGGCCCCTCCATGCCAGCGGGTGCAAGAGGAAGGGGCCGGAGGGGAGTCAGGGTGGAGAGACACGGCGGCCTCGGTGTTTATCACCTGGAAAACCTCTGCACACATCTGGGCGTGTGAGCCGGGTGGCGTGTGCCCGCTTGGGGCCCTGGGCTGAAGCACATGTGTTGAATCCACCAAACGCGAGAACAAATATCGGAGACTTTCAGGGTTTAAGATGTTATTTTATTGGCCAAGTTTAACCTGCGCAGGGGCGAGCTCTCAGGGTGTCAGGGGACACAGTGCCCATAGGGGCTGCAAACGAGAGTCGCGCCTGGCGCTTACAGCTAAGTCCTTATAAAGGGGGAGCAAGCAAGCGTTGCACAGAAGCAGACGTGGCAGTTAGCTATTTGCTTACAGAGCCCGCGCGCGCGGGAACAGGGTGGGGTCTGGCTCAACTTCAGTAAAAAAAATTTTTGAACCTAAACAGATTGCAGCTAACCTAGCTTACCCAAGGGAGAACACCTGCACAATACCGGGGATTTGCTTAACCTTATTCTGTACCCTGTGTTCTCTTCTAGTTCCTAACACCTGCACCTTAGAGCCGCTGGCCTCCGCCTTTGTGAGAGGGCGGAGGCGGTGCGGGGCCGGCTCCCGCCTCACTCGGGCTTGTCCCTGTGTTGTCCCTTGCAGGGCAGTGGGCGGATGACCAGCGGCACGGCCACGGCGTGTACTGCTATGTCAACAGCGACACGTACACGGGGGAGTGGCGCGCCCACCAAAGGTTCGGCCTCCGTCCCCATCTCGTGGGTGCTCACGCGTAATGGGAACACGGTGTCAGCTTCAGATTGTTCACGTCCGTAAAGAAGCAGAATCACGACCAAAGCCCCCTTAGCAGCCGTGCCAGGGGGTCCCAACCCCGCCCGTTGCCCGAGCAGGGTCCGGAACGCGGGGACCGGCGCCGCCTTGCCTCTCTTGCCAAAGTGACCCACACCCGGGGGCCCAGGGCGTGGGGCAAGGGGGCACCCGACCCCCAGACGTCCTGCTGCTTCCTCGCTGAGCCGGCCCGCACACGGGAGGCGGTCCCCGTCCGGTGGCCGCTGCCCGTCCCCGGGGCACCCCAGCAGGAGGCGTCCCCCGATGGGGTGAGATGAGACGCAGCCGCCCGCGGTCGAGTGTCCGTGTCCTGCGCACCCGTGGCACCCAGGCCAGCGCCCCTGTCCCCGCAGGCATGGGCAGGGCACCTACTGCTACGCGGAGACCGGGAGTAAGTACGTCGGGAGCTGGGTGAACGGACAGCAGGAGGGCGCGGCCGAACTCATCCACCTGAACCACAGGTTCCAGGGCAAGTTCTTGAACAAAAACGTAAGTCCACGGGGGGCGAGGCTGGCCCGCGAGAGCCCCTACACCCCCTCCTGCCGGCGGGAAAAACGGGACACAGACGACTCCGCCGAGAACTCGGAAGGCTCAGGGCGCCCCGTCTCATCCCCTCCAGATAGAGCGGGGCCGCCTGCGCTGTCCCTCGGGCACAGAGGGCCTGGGGTGGGGGCCCTCTGAAGCCTTTCCAGCTCACAGTATCCGCCATGGGGCCCCTCTATTTGCAGGACTTTGGGCTTGGTTTGCCCTCCTTCCACTGAACCCTAGAGCAATGCAGAGACACCCCAGTTAGCTCAGACCCTTTCACCCGGATTGATGCAGAGCCTTTCACCCGGGTTTGGGGGGGCTGGGAGGGGGCAGAGAGGAAGCTTTCCCTGAAGAAAGAATGGGTTAAGCAAGTTAATGGTTAACATGGGAAACGCTGAACTGATTTAATCAAGTGTTTTCAAAGTCTTAAAACCCAGTTTACAATTTGCATATAATTCATTTGCTATTTCCAGATTCTACTTTTAGTCTTCATTAAAACAGCACGCTCACATCTATACCCGGTGTGTGTAATTCCCAGCAAAATGCTGATGGGATGTTTTGGAGGGGAAAGTGGGGAGGTGGGAGGAGGGGGAAGAGATCTTGACAAAAGTCATCCGGGAGAATAAATAAGTGAGAACAGCCTCGTCTAAAAAATAAGGGTAAAAATGGAGGCTTTGTTTTACTATTGGTAAAAAAAAACCTTAGAGTCACTCAAATAATGCTAGTATTTCTAGAAATAAGAGGGCTATAACCTCTATTGTTTCTTCTATCAAAGTAATTCTTTTGCATTCCCGTTGTCTCATTCAGACATCAGCGTCCCCGCCCCCACCTCACCCTCCAGGCCTTCCTCCCCTCTCCCTCCTTCTCTAGCTCTCAGATATGAGTCCTTCGGTGTGTCTTTCTGTGCCTTTCTGTGCGTCACATACATGCAAACTTATACATACATCCTATACAGAATTAGAGTTTTGGGGTTTTAGTTCTGTAAGTAGGATTGCAACATGTCAGGACAGAAACAGGTACACAAAGACACACCTTGGGAGTACTTACCTAGTTTAAACTCTGAGAAGTGGAATCGTGATTGATCGGCCAAATTGCCTTTAAAAGCTGTACCAATTCATACTCTCACCAACAGAATTTGAGAATTTCTTTATCCCATATCCTTATCAACACTGGATATTATCAGTGTTTTAACATTTTTATTTTTTTCAAATCCCATGGGTAAAAATGTTCTCACTGATTTAATGTGTGTTTCCCTGGTTACTAGTGAGGTCCTGCTTCTTTTTGCATTTTTATTCCTGGTCAGTGTTTCTTCTTTGGAGAAATACCTGTTCCCAGCCTAGTTTGATAAGTGATTCACATATACCATAAAATTATCAATCGTTTAATATTGTGTCTGATGCTTGGATACAGAGGTAAACTTACATTCATGAAGCAGGTTGGAAAGCTCAGAGACAGTTCCAAGTAGATAAAATAATTTAGCATTTGATGAGGATACCATCTCATATTAATGAAGAAATGACAGAGAAGTCAAGAAATGGTGCCAGGACAACTTGCTAACCATTGGGGAGAAAAGTAAAATTAGAGCACATAGATGAAGATAGTTTCTAGAAGGAATTAAGGTTTAAATGTAAACAAGTAAATCACACATAGAAGAGAATGCTGATTTATTAATTTTGAAATGACAGAGAGTGTTCAAAGCAGAAACAAAAGTAAAACCAATAGATTTAACTTTATAAAAATAACCTCTATAGGTTAGAAAACAATATGAAGAAAATTGAGAGGTACATGACAAATGAGGTTAGAATATTTGCAACCTTTCACATATTAAGTGCTTAGTCAATGAAATTTAAATGGCCAAAAATCTTGAAGAAAATGTCAGCCTTATGAATAATTTAAAAGATGTGACTTAAAATGATTTTTAATATAAAAAACATGTAAAGACAGAAGAACTTGGTAATGTCCAGAAAGCACCAGTGTTTGTCTTGGGCCCCTGAAGTGCTGCTGGGAGAGCGAAAATTATTAGGTGCCTCATCGTGGGCAAAATGCATACATACATTTGTCCCGGAATTCTTCTAATGAAGATTTACCCTAAGGAAATATTAAGTGCACATAAAGATTTGACTCAGGGTATTCACTATAGTATTTTCTTGTCAGAGAAAAGTATCTGCATATCAGGTATTGACGGTAGTAAATTAGTTAAGTATTTTATAATTCACAGGTGAAATAAAATTCCAGGTTGATACCTGGTACTGTGGTAGAATATTTGTAAAGATGGGAAGTCGTATTTCTAAGTCAAAGCAAAGTAGGGTGCAAGTCAGTATGTCTAATTATGATCAGATTTCTGTAAAGAACATCTCTGCACTGGAAATAAGGTCACAAAGTACATTAACCTGGTAATAGTAGTTTATCTCTAGCTAGTTTGACTCATTAAAATTTCTAAAATGAATTCATCGCTTTTGTAAGAAGAAAAAATGTGGTTAAAGTTTTACAAGATGTAACAGGACATATCCTTTACAATTCCATTCGCCATTAGTTCATAAAAGCATAATTAAGCCCTGCTGGACTTTGCCTAATTACACAGTTTGGGGAGGTTTATGGTGATGATGTTGATAAAGCATTTGATATTTTGTACTGGGCTTTGAAACCTAAGACTGAAGCACTTTTGTTTTCTCTTGCTCTAGCCTGTTGGCCCTGGAAAGTATGTGTTTGACATTGGCTGTGAGCAGCATGGTGAATATTGCCTAACAGACACGGTGAGTCGCAGAGTATATGCCTGTTGTCTCTCTTTCTACCTTCACACGTAAAAGAGCTGCTCAGTTAGATACCACTCCCCGTTAATATCCTACAAGCTTAGAGGTGATTTGGATAAAAAGTTGTGCCAACTCTTGGGGAACTTTGTTTTCCCTCTTAATTCGCATGCATTAGTACAGAACCAAATTGCCAGAACTAAATCACATAATTTCACTCTCATTGCTGAAATCCAGTCCCAGTTTCTGTCAACATGAGTCGGCTAGTCCTGAGTCAGAGAGCCCCGGACAATCTTAGGGCCTCAAAATGACATTTGGATTCTGGCACAGTGACATCACCACAGTGCATCCAAAACCTGTTAGCATTTCAGGCATGCAACTCGCACCTCTTAAAGCCTCGTTGCTGAATAATTTTGTCTTTTTGTTCCTCTCCAATATTTAACATTAATATTAAATTGATGCTCCCTGGTTAATATTAAATTAGTGAGCTAATAATGTCACTGTTAGGTATCCAAATATGTATTTGTGTGTGTTGGGGATAGGGAAGTCTGTGTTTTTATTCCTGTCATTTTTAATGTCGGACGAGTGCCTGGACATTAGGGGCAAATTAGTAGTGTCCTGATTGGGTACTGGTTTTATGTCCTTTGACTTGTTTGTTTATCCTCTGACTTATTTCAAGAATAGCGTTTTAAGGAGTCTGAGTCTGGAGAATGTTCTTTTGGTCTCCAAAGTCCCTTAGGTGTGCTTTCATAATGTGTTAAGATTACATTATAAACTCGCCCGTTGTCTCAGCTTGCCAGGGCCGCTGAAATGAAATCCCTCCGATGGGTTGGCTTAAGCAGCGTGAGTTTCTTGTCTCGTGGTGTTGGAGGCTAGACGTCCGAAGGCAGCCATCTGCCAGCCGCGCTCTCCAAGCCTGCAGGTCGCGGTGGGGGCTTCACCTCTGCCCCAACACTCGGCTCCGGCTTCTGCTTCAGGTCCAAGCCCCTTTGCCTGTGAGGACCCCAGTCACCCTGGGTGAAGGCCCACCCGACTCCATGTGGCCTCGCCTTTTGAGGGTCTCTCCTTGGTGGCCCTTTTCACAGGGAGCCCCCACCCCCAGGACAGCACCCGTGCCTGCCCCCAGCACCTGCATCCACCCGTTTTCTTTTCTGAGGAAGGCTATGGGACCACTCTGCACCTACCACCAAACCCACCCGCTCATCCTTAGCTGGCTGAGATGTTTCTGGTTTATCTGTTGCTGAGGGACGGCTTGGACCCCCTTCCGTAGCACCTTTCGGATCAGCGGAGACACTGGGGTGGGGGTGGGGGGCGCCCTCCATCTCAGGGGACAAACGCGCTTTGTGGGTTAGGGGGGTGTCGCGGCCCTAGAGGCCTGTGCCTGTCCAAGGCCAAAGAAGACAACGAGCATTTTCTGATAAATGAACTTTTATTCAGGGCTTCCTTACAGGGTGGGAAGTTGTGGAGAGATCATGGCGGCTCTCTCAGGCCAGGCGGGCATCGTGTTTGCAGGGAAGCCGACCGAGCGATGCAAAGAGGACAGAAAGCCTTTTATAAGGGTCTAAGACAAGGCCTTCCTAAGGGTGGGGGGAGCACAGATACAGGAGCAGGTCACTCTGACCTGGGGGGTGGTGCAGGAAGGACTAGAGTAACACTTGAATAATTACATTTTGCTCTTTTTGTGAGACTAAGAGCCTCTCATTTCCTGCCTGCTTGCATGAAGTTACATTTTAAGGTCTATTTACCCTTTTTTTCTCTACTGGTTTAGAAAGACAATGGGTTAAACATTCAGCTGCCTAGGTCACGCAGACTGCTGTGCACCAAAGATTTGCAGGCCTGTTTTGCTCAGGCCACGGGTTGCCACATGGGGGGCAAGATCGCGAAGGGCCGAGCCAGCCCCACCATGGCCCGTCCCCGCTGTCCTCTCGACTCCACCCGACATCCCTTGCAAACTGGGGCCCCGGCCTGGGATCCTAAAGCTAAACCGCTGAGCAGTCCTCCTCAGTGATCCTACGGTGCTCCCTGGGTGAGGTCAGGCTCCCCGGGTCAAGGGCACGGCCCCCATAGGCTCTGGGGCCACCTGCAAGTTCAGGGTCCCTGGGGCCACCCTTGCTTCTGTCCAGCTGGCCACACCTTCGGGGATTCCCACTGCCCTGCAGGTTCGGCAGTTCCTTAGAAGGGCTCACAGCACCCAGGAAAGTGCTCTTCTAATGACTGCAGTTTTATCATAGCCAAAAGGATTCAAATGAAAAGGATCCAAAAAAGAGATGCATTGGGCAAGGTCCAGGAGGGTCCCCAAATGCAAGCCCTCCTGGCACAGGGATGTGCATGACCAAGCAGGGAAGCTTCCGTGTGCAGCGCTTTTACTGGGGTCTCCTTACATGCCAGTGGTTGAGCCGCTGGCCGCTCACCTCCGGCCCCCTCCCTTCCCTAGAGGTGGGGTCGGATCCTCAGCCCCTGAACCGCAGGGCCGCCCGGACCCCACCTGGCCATCTGGGTCAGCATAGCCTCCTACCTGGGAAATCCCTCAGGTTGGAAGCTGATCCCCCACTCTTGGGGCGGGACAGAGGCCCCAGACCTCTCTTTAGATGAGGCCAAGTCCCTTACTCCATGGCTCCAACCCTCACCCTGCACCGACAATTTTTTTAACCCAACTCTCTCATTTTTATCTCTGAAGAGTCTTGGATTCCAATATTGAAAAGAATCTTTAATTCTTTGCCTCTCAGACCCCGGGTTTCTGCCTCCCGAGTCGCCGCAGGGCAGGCTCTCCCGGCTCCTGTGGCCTCCCCCACCTCCCGCATGTCACTCTGGTCTTTGCCACTTTGTCCCCCAAACGGCTGCCGTCCCGTGACCTACAGAGGAAGTGTCCACCTCTGCTGCCCCAGGGCCTTCCGTGACCTCACGCAGACCCTCCCTCCTCGCCTCCCAGCCCGTTCGTCTGCTCAAATGATGACCGACTAGGGGCCATTTCCTAGCTCACCATAAAAGAAAGGGCCACAATGTTTGATTTTGGTTCTGAAAGTGAGGCCCCACTTCTCTTCGTGGATCGCGGATGCTCTAGTCTGCGTTTGGGGGCCCCCATTAGCCATCGACACCTACAAACATGTAACCAGTTCGACGTGTCATCGTGCCATGTGCTCATCAGCCAGTTGCATTTATGTTTGTGCATGTAACGACCTACACACCCACAGTCCAAATTAAAAAAAATATCGTAATTGGTTTTATTGTTAGACTGTGACAGTGAAGTACTTAGTGCCCTCGCCAGGCTCTCTGTGGGGCGGGACACCTCTGCTGTGTCCCTTGAAGGAACGTGGGCTGAGTTTATCACACTGCCACCCCCTAGTCCCCAAGACTTGCGGGTGATTGAGGAGTCATTTTAACCTATGGAGTGGTAAAAAGTAAAACACGTCTTAGTAAAGTGTTCAGCAAAAGTTACATTAGAAGTCAGTATTTCACAGTGATGGAAAGAAAGTAGAAAAAAATACCAACATCTAAATATTGACGTATGCCCCAAATACAGCTCTTATCCAGAAAGAACCTCACACAACTACAGAGCCTTCGGGTCAGACTACCCATCTTGCTCTGGGTGATGGCCAGGACCCCGGTGAAATAGAAAAGCCTGTATCTTCTCTTTCACCCCAATAAGGGGAAGGTGTTCTCTCTAGAGCAAGGACAGTGTCAAACTGTAGCCAATGGGCCAAACCCGACCTGCCGCCTGCTTTTGTAAAACTTTGTTTTATGAAACACAGAGCCATGCTTCTTCACGGACTTGCTGTTTATGGCTGTCTTCATGCGACAAGGGCACAGTTAATAGTTGCCACATAGATCCCTGCAAAGCCTAAATTGTTACTGTTTGGTCCTTTACAGAAAAAGTTTGCCGACCCTGCTCAATACCAGTGTTTTTCAGTGCGTGTGGCAGCCCGTGGGGGATTGTACAATCAATTCAGTGGAGTGTGAGAAACACTTCAAAAAATAAGATGAAGTAGAAAATACCAAGTGGATCTTAGTAGCAGAGACACGTATTTTTGTTTTTCGAGTTTGTGTGTTTGACTCAGCTCGGTCTATGTTCTGAGGTCGGGGTTGTGATGTATAATATGTTTCCTGCCGTGATGCAGCCTCTGGCCTGGGCCTGGGCATTTGAACCGCTTGGTGCCTGTTAAATGCAGATTCTTTAGAATTTCCTGTGTGGCCTCTGTGGAGGATGTGATAAGCTTTTAAGGTTTAATTCATTTTATTTTTAACCACTTTAAAAAAATATATGGCAAAGCCCTCTGTTTTGGTGACCCTTTCTATATAATCTTCCTTCCTTTCCCTTTTTCATGAATTAATGTGCCTTGTGCCAGGTCCTGGGAAAACAGGGTCCAAGATTCTGAGTTGGGTGGCAGCGTTTATGGGGGCTCTTTGGATCAGTGACCGTCAGGGGGTCCGGGTAACTCCCATGGGGAGCTGTGGAGCAGGGAGGGCCCTTCAAAGTTTCCTGGACTGAGGCGAGGCCGAGAGGGGACTCTGCGGCTGCCGGGGTAGAGGGCCATTCCCAGGAGCTCCCAGCCCACCCAAGGAACCGGGGTCTCCAAGCAGCAGCCCCCGGGAACTCGTTAGAAAGGCCAGTGACTGGGTCCCACCCCAGACTGACCAGATCAGAAACTCCAGGGCATGGGTGATGAAACTCAGAAACTTTGCACCAAGTGGAGTAATTTACTTCTGAATAACTCAGTGGAGGTAGTAAAGACTGTGATGTTTTCCATATCCATGGGGCTGATGTTCAGAATTTGGAATTCTGTGATAGGTGCAAAACTGAGAAACGGACAGATATCCTTGGCAAAACTGATGTGTGCTGGCTGTTAACCATCGATGGAATTACATGCATTCTTATATCATGTTCCACCTCCAGAAATGATGATCTCCCACTCTGCTTTCATTTAACTTTATTTTTCTCCTGGTCTCTGAGAGCAGAGCCTTAGACTGTGCACGTTATCATCATTCTATGGACTTCATGGGAACTCTCTAGATCCTCTTAGCACGATGTTTGTTTTATTTTTATCAGAGAATCTCAGAGTTGGAAGATGAGCCTGGGACCTCGAACCCCCTTTAGTCTGACCATTCCTTAGGTTTCCCAGACCCTGGGGAAGTAAGTCTGCCCTGCTGAGAGCCTCTCGTCCCAATCATGGGAGCTCAGGAGCAGCCATGCCCTGCAGCGGTCATGGTTCCAGCTCGGCCGATGTCTTTCAAGATCCCTTTTCGCCTCTAGATCCCGCTCTGGAGAGCGGTGGCTGGTGGGGCCCTGAACAGTGGCCTAGACGTGTTCGCACAGTGTAAAGCCTGTCGTCTTTTTTTGCCTCACGTTTACTATAGCAGACTGAGTTTGCACAGATAGTCATTCTTTACACTTTAAACTGAGAACAGGAAAGAGGAGAGGAAGAGGAGGAGGAGGAGACAATGGTAGCTGTCATTCCAAAATGGAAAGCCTCCAAGATCACGGAGCTGGCCCTGTGGACGCCCACCCTGCCCAAGGAGCCGCCGCCCACGGACGTGCTGCCCGGCCCCGAGGAGGCGCCGGCCGCTGAGGGTAGTGGGGCGCGTGGTGGGTATCCTCTGGGGCCGCGCGGGGGTCGGGGGCCCTCCTGGGCGTGGAGTGTGCAGCGCGGTTCCCAGGGCGAGCCTTTGCGCTGAGCGGGCGGCGGGTGACAGCAGCTCCCGGGGAGCGGGAAGCAGGGGCAGGAGGAGGCTGGATGCCTAGAGGGCCCGGCCGAGGGTGCGGGCGCTCACACCCCCGGGCGCCCTGGGCGCCTGGAGGTAGCGCGGCCCTTCAGCTCCTGGCCGGCCTCGGTCAGTTTGGGGACGAGGCCGCCCGAGAGAGCAGCCCTGGGCAAGGCGGCGGAGCCGGGTGGCAGGTCCTAGGAGGCCCCGGGCAGCGCTTCTCCGCGACCTCCACGGTGTCCTTCCTGGATGTCCTTGGGGCGCCTTGGGACGTGGAAGGAGGCCATGCGGGGAGGGAGTCTCCCCACTGCCAGCGAGGGAGCGCCAACTCGGTGGGCCTTGGTGAAATGATAATGACATCCAGGGACCTTTCCAGGCTGCTGTAACCGGGCGCACCGGGAGGGCTGCGTGGCCTCGGGGGAGGTTTTGCTTGTCTCTGGGCTCTGCCCTCCTCTGAGTCGGTTCCACCTGCAGGCACCTCTTCCTTTGGAGACTTGCAGCCATCGCTTTACCAGATTGTCATCCCGTCCGCTCTCAAACCCGGAGCGCTCTCTGTCCCCTCTTTCTCAGTTTTCACCAAAGCCCCTGGGAATTAGATTTCACGGATCTACTCGGGTCCGCTGTCCTCCCGGAGCCAGTCGCTGCAGCAGGGGACGAGGGCCCTGCGGGCGGAGCTGATCGGAGCTGGGTGGACTGGAAGTGGGGCGGGGGGGCCCCCAAGGGACAGGCACGCTGCTCCCGGGAGGAGGGACAGGGCGAGCCGGGCAGGCAAGGGGCGCCGTGACTCCTTCTCAGCCTGACCGTCTCTGTTTATCCCAGGCGGGGATGAGCCCGCGGAGGAGGCCCCGGCCCCGGAGGACGTCTGGGAGGGCGAGAACGAGCCCGGGGATGAGGAGGGCGACCTCCCCAGGGACGAGGGCCGCGAGTTCGGCCCGGAGGACTTCCGCTACGACAACACGGACCAGGGTGAGGACCCCGCTCCTGGCTGGTGGGGCCTCGCGGTGCAGGGTGAGACCCCCGCAAGGCAGAGCCCGGGGCAGGACCCGGCACTCAGGGTTCTGTGGGACCCCCGCGGGCTCTCACGTGACTCCCTCTAAGGACCCCCGCAGCCCTGGGCTGAAGCTGCGTGTCCTCTGACACCCCAGCGCTCTTCAGTCTCCGTTTTTCCCGAGAGACCAGGCCTGGGGCTGCAGAGGCCACGGAGAGATCAGCGCCTTTATTTTTTTACATCGTTTTGCCGTGGCCGAGGCACAGCTGTGCGGTTAAGGGCTGATGGAGTCGGGAACCGGCTCTTTTAAAAGGGGGTTCCAGTGTGCCATTAACCTAGAAGCTTCCCCCAGGCCATGGAGCCGCGATTGGACCGCAGGTCTGCTCAGGTCTTTAAAGGTCTCTGCTGGAGAGCTCAGAGGGAGGGCTGGGAGGGAGACCACCTCTTTTAACTCAGGGTCTTATCTGATTGGAAGCCACTACCTTGGTCGGGAGGGAAAGGGTGGTCTGGGGACAGGCTGGGGTGTGAGTCCTTCTGCCCCCACTCCGGCTTGGTGAGTAGGTGGTCCCTAAGCCAGATGGTCCCTGGGGGGTGGTCTTTGGGTAGGCAGTTCCTGGGTGGGTGGTCCCTGGGTGGGTGCTCACCATGCCTGGTGTCTCATTGGATTTAGCTTGTCTTGGTTATAAATTAAGAGCAAACAGACCTCCCCTCCTTTTGAAAGGATCACCCAGAATGTCGAAACCATGTAAATGGTTGCCTGTGTAAGTTCTTTAGACACACGGATGGAGACTTTCTCCAGCAGTGATCACCGTCGGCACGCAGGCCCCCGCATTGGTGGTGCGGTGTCGTGGTTGCGGGGTGGGGGCTCTGGCTTTGCAAGGCAGTGGCTGCACAGCCTCTCCGCCCTCCTCTCCCCTCCTCTTCCTCACGTGGGTCGTACTAACCGTCTTCGGTACGTGCCCGCAGGAGGCTGGTGTACCGACAGCAACAGCGTGGGAAGCCGTCCTGGCCTCTGGTGATCTCCCCGAAGACTCCGAGCACCTTCTAGGGGCCGCTTGCTGGGTCCCCTGGGGGTGGTCCTCGAGGGCCTGATGGGGCCGTGAGCAGGGACCTCCGCGATTTTACGCATATTTTAGATGAGGCACATATTTTAGGGGTGCATCCAGGAGGGGAGCTTGACTCAGCGGGGGTGGATCAGGAAACGCTGCCGTCTCAGTTTCTGGGCCGCTAAGACAAATGTCGCATGATGGGCTGGCTTCACTACAGGAACTCACTGGCTCACAGTTTCAGAGGCTGGAAGGCATGCTTCCTCGTGCCTCCTCGGGGAAGCATTGCTCTGCTGCAATCTGGGGTTCCTTGGTCACACCTAAACTAAAAATAGCATCTTCAAAAGGTCCGATTACCATGGTTCCCACCCACAGGTCTGGATTAAGGTTAAAGACCTGTTTTTTTTTTCTGGGGTACAAAACTTAATCTTCCACAGTTTCTACGAGGGGTTAACTCAAGGTGAGGGGAGAGGGGTGAGAGGGGCAAGGAATGGATGAAATTAAGAGGGGAATTCCCAGCTGAGAGCAGAGGGTGGGGAGCAGGGAAGCAGTGACCCCAGGCACTGCTGGCTGGGTTCCTTCCTGGGGTGGGTGCCACCGCAGGACCAGGCTTGCCCTCAGAGCTCCTCGGGATGGGGAGGCTGGGTACACTGAGCTGGGGAGGCGGGTGGCAAGGGCTGCCCTGGGAGGGGGCTCTACCTGCCATAAACTGGCGTGGGAGCAGGAGGAGGAGGCGGGCACGGGCAACAGCGAGAGGGCAGAGGGCAGGACCCGCCGGCCCGGCCTAGAGGAGTGGCAGCTGAACCCAGGATGTGGCCCCTCAGGGGACATCCGGCAACATCTGAGCCTCAGGGCGGGGTCGGGAGAGGCCAAGGATGCTGCAGACCACCCCGCAAAGCCCAGGACAGCCTGACACCAAAGAGTTAACTGGCCCCCCATGTCAGCCGCACCGAGATGCCAAACCCTGCCTTAAATGAATTAGCTTTTAAAAAGTGGGCTTTGTGGGCAAGCCTTTTATCACCATAATCAGAACTCAAGA
This sequence comes from Bradypus variegatus, assembly GCA_004027775.1. NCBI lineage: Eukaryota > Metazoa > Chordata > Mammalia > Pilosa > Bradypodidae > Bradypus > Bradypus variegatus. The sequence goes on along the minus strand of PVKY010001641.1, from coordinate 10,297 downwards.
TTTATTTGTCATGATTTCCATGTTAGGTCAGAGGGTCACCCTACCATGAGAGTTACAGACTTCATGTAATAAAAAATAATTACAGATATCCTGAAACATTTAACTCTAGAATCTTCTAAGAATGTAGCAAATTCCTGCTTTCCTTTTTTTTTCTTTTTAACATCTGTATTGAGGTGAAATTTACATACCATAAAAGTCACTCAATTTAGGTATACAATTCAGTGATATTTAGTAAATTTACAGTTGTGCAATCATCACCACAATCCAATTTCAGAACATTTCTGACACCCACTAAAGATCCTTGTGCTCATTGCAGTCACTTATCTGTGACCTTTTTTTAAATTAAACTCAGTTTTATTGAAATATATTCACATACCATACAATCATCCATATCATACAATCAGCTGTTCACAGTGCCATCATATAGTTGAGCATTCATCACCCCAATCTATTTTTAGATCTCTTTTTTGAACATTTTCCTTACACCAGAAAGAACAAAAATAAGAATAAAAAATAAAAGTGAAAAAGAACACCCAAATCATTCCCCCATCCCACTCTATTTTTCATTTAGTTTTTGTCCCTATTTTTTACTCTTTCATCCACATACTGGACAATGGGAGTGGGATCCACAAGGTTTTCACACTTGCACCGTCACCCCTTGTAAGCTACATTGTTACACAACCGTCTTCAAGAGTCAAGGCTACTGGATTGGGGTTTGATGGTTTCAGGTATTTATTTCTAGCTATTTCACTGCACTAAAACCTAAAAAGTGTTGTCTATATAGTGTGTAAGAATGCCCACCAGAGTGGCCTCTCGACTCCATTTGAAATCTCTCAGCCACTGAAACTTAATTTTGTTTCATTTCACATCCTCCTTTTGGTCAAGAAAATGTTCTCAGTCCCACGATGCCGGGCCCAGATCCATCCCCGGGAGTCATATCCCGAGTTGCCAGGGAGATTTACACCCCTGGGAGTCAGGTCCCACGTAGGGGGGAGGCCAGTGAGTTCACCTGCTGAGTTGGGTTAGCTAGAGAAAGAGGCCACATCTGAGCAACAAATAGGCATTCGGGAGGAGGCTTTTAGGCACAATTAGAAGCAGATTTAACCTCTCCTTTGTAGCAACGAGCTTCATAAGGGCAAGTCCCATGACAGAGGGCTCAGCACACCAAACCTCCAGTACTCCGTGTTTGTGAGAACATCACCTGCTTGCCTTTTTAACACAGGAGCCAAACAGTGCCCTATTTCATCCAGAAACCTGGTTGTGTTTGGACATTGTATGCAGGTGTGAGATAATTATTGACTGATTCCCACATGAATATTCTCTTCTTAACATTCACTTTGAATGTATGTGTTTTTTGCTTAATTTATAACTAGTACTAAAAGGAAAACCATAAAAGTCTGTATAAGATAAAGTGTAACATTCCATTTTGCCTCATAAATGCTTAGTATTTATAATACTGTCTGTTGCTAAAAAGAGACAATTAGGTATCAAAGAATTTCAAAGTAGAAAAAAGATAATACAAAATATACTCATATTTCGCTTTTCTTCACAGGAAACGATAGCTTTGAAGAAGAAGAAACTAGACAATCAGATATGCCAGAGTAAGGTGAAGCGAGCCAGAAGAACTGTCTCCTCAGAATCCTTCTGCTGGTTGAAGCAGTTAATACTTATTAGTTGTTAATCTTTTCTTAGTTGTTAAATTTGTTTACAGTTGCAAATAAATCATTTCATTATCCTTTGTTCCTGAAATAACCTCTTCTTCAAGTTCTTTAAACCAAAAGTAGGTCATTTTACGTTTTTGTGTGTGTGTGTGATAAAGAAAAATGTCACAACTCTAATGTAAGTAGACTCTGGCCAAGGTGATAGAAAAGTTATGTATGAAGATTCCTCTCTCAAGTTTCCCTCAAGAAAGCCAGGGAAATACCTAAAAATGAGAATTACTGTGTGCGACTCTCATAAATGCAATGTAGTAAATGTAATAAATGTACCTGAGGCTCCCGTGGGGTTCCCATGCCCCCCTGGAAGGTGGCCGCGTGGGCCACACCCCACTGGAGCGCCTCCACCTGGCGGGTCTCAGGTGGGGGATCCCCCGCAGAGGGGCCGGGCTGCCGGGGGCTGGGTCCCCACTTCCCAGGTTCCTTAGCGGGCTGGAGGTTGGCATCCGGGTGTTCTAATTTCTCTGGTGTTGGCTCTTACCAGGCCCCTCCTTTCCCTTCCCCCGTTACCTCGCGACCTCCCGGGAGTCCCTGCTTCCCATCCTGCCCTGCTCCAGTGCACCCATCTTCTCTGGTCCCCAGAGCTACTCAAGGGGCAAGTGCCTTCAGTTCACCCCCAAAACGTCCTGTATACTTGGGATGCCCAACGCAAGCTCATGCTTTGCCTCTGATCGTTAGGTCGCTAAGCGTGGGTCCCTAAGAACAGTGGAACATTATCAGTACAGTATCTGGCCCCTTTAAGAAACAAACATACAGCATCATGAAAAAATTAGACATAAGCAAATTCCTATTTTGAAATGTAAAAAAATTTACAAACTTAAAAAGTTGACAAATCCACCAACACACATCATCTACAAAACTAACAATGTTATTAGTTGCCTAACACTGCTAGCAATTATTTTTGCCAGCGTGCTCTTTGATTCCCCCTTCACATGACAATAATTGTGTGTAATAGATTCTATAGGGAGATTAGTGAGATAAGTACAATTGTTCCTTTAGCTTAGTTTATGAATAATTGAGAGTTGCGAGGAATAAAACAGTCATCTTCACACAGGGACATATATGATGTTCACAAAACTACTACAGAACTGTGTCCTGCAGATGGGCGGTCTGATAAATTCTATTTCTGCCGCATCACTATGTTCCTGGCAGGAGAGAATGTATTTTGATTAGGCATCAGTGAGTAACCTTTCTTACAATTTTATACATCTGATGAAAGAAATCATTTTCCAAAGATGAGCTTCCAGCTCTGTTCACTTCAAACTTCGTTTCTGATCCATGCTGCAGGACAGGCTCAGTTGCGGTTCGATCTTTGACCCTGCTTCTGTATGCCATAACACCGGGTAAGTTAGCAAAAAGGGTGGTGGGAGCATTTCTGGAAGCCATTCCTACACTGCAACAGCTAGCAGCAACTAAACTATACAAAGTTTAGTTACTGCAAAGCACATAAATGTATTCTACCAAATGCTAACAACTAAATCGATGCCTAAGTCAACTTACTCAATTGCTCCCTTAAACAGATTCTGGAAATGCCCATGAGGATCTAATGCCACTCAACATGGGGCAATGGGTGGCCAAACAAAAGAGGAGAGACAGGACTTACGTGCTCAAGGTTGAAATACCACGCTTCTGCAGTACATACAAAACCATGTGACCATGTGAACACACTAGCAGGCTCAGAAGGGGCAAGTGAGGGGCTCTGAAGCTTAAGGGGTTATCTCTATGGTAGACCCCTCTGCCCTTCAGATTCTATATTTTAGTAAAGTCCCCTTTACATGCCACTGGTTTTCATGGGACGGAGTCTGTAGAGCTCAGAGAACATCTCACCTTCTGGATTTGTCGGGGTTCTGTATTGTTCCTGTATTCCCCAGATATCTTACAAACTTGAAGTATTCCCCAGATATCTTACAAACTTGAAGTTATCTCTAAAGGTTTCATAGATTCGAGGAAAATGTTTTAGCTAGAATCCACTATCTGTGGTGTTAAGTACTTCCTATTTCATTGCCTCAAAAACAAAACAAAACAAAAAACGGGCTGTCTGGTTGACCCGCTGTTAGCAGGAGCCCCTGGATGTGCGTGTGTCAGGCTGTGGTTGGAAAGCAGTGTGAACCCGGTTGCTTTGGCACCATCAGTGTCCAGTTCCCCACCAGCCATTTATCAAACAGTCTCAAGACCAGGAGATATTCCTTGTCTGAATCAGTTTCGTGTTTGTATTAGTGTCCCAGGGCTGCCCTGACAACTGACTACAGACTGGGAGGTTGAAAACAACGGAACCTGGTTCTCTCGCTGTTCTGGGGCCAGGAGTCCACGATCAGGGTGTCGGGTCGGTGTGCCCTCCGGAGGCTCTGAAACGGAGTCGGCAGCTTGCCTCCCGAAGCTTCCGGTGGCTGTGAGATCCTTCCCCATGGCTGCACTCTCGTCCTGCCTCTCACTCAGCAGGGTACTCATGACTGGATTTACAGCCTATTCAGACAATCTGGGATAATCGCTTCATCTAAATAACTTTATTTAATCACATCTTCGAAGACCCTTTTTTTTCCAAATAGTCAAATTTACAGGTGCCAGTGTTTAGGACCTGGTGTCTGTGAGATCACCACTCAGCCTACCTGCAGCTATGGTTTGAGAAATGATGTTTCTCTGATTTTACCATTCTTTATTTGGTTTCCATGGAAAACACTTCCTCCTGGAAAGACAGGACAAAAGCTTAATTTCTTCCCTTGAATTACCAATTTTAAAAAGTAGACACTGGTTTAATAGATGCTTCAGATGGTGGAAATTAGTTTCCTCTAGAACTGTCTTTTTTGAATGCCATCATGGCCTCATGGGTTTTCAATGATTCAACATGTTTCAATTCACTATCATCCTCAGTCTTTATAAAGCTCATTCTCACACACCTTTGGCCAGTGGTAGCTTCCTCATTTGAGCTTCTTGCCCTTTTGGAAATATCCCATTAGTCTTTGAAAACTTTCTTACCTTTTTTTTTAAAGTATATTTTTGACGGTTTTGGAACTCTTTATTTTGATACAATTTCAAACTTACAGAAAAGTTACAAAAATAGTGTAAGGAACTCCCATATAACTCTTATCTTCTCCCCCCACCCCAGACTCAGCAGTTATTGGTATCTTGCCCCAATTGCCTTATCATTCTCTCTCTCTCTACTCTATATATTCTCTATGCTACGTATTTTTTTTTCTGAACCATTTGAGGGTAAAATATGCCCAAGTGTTTCAGTGTATGTTTTGTAAAAGCAAGGAACTCTCTCCCATAATCACAGTATCATTATCAAAATCAGGAAGTTTTACATTGATATAATTTGATATAATTTCACAAATCCACACTAATCCATACTCCACATTCAAATGTCTTCAGTTGTCCCCATAATGGCCTTTTTAGCTCATATTAGGCATTTTTGTCATGCGCTCATTGGATATTTGTATATCTTCATTTGTGAAATGTCAGTTCAAATATGTTTCCTGTTTTTAACTGGGTTGTTTGTCTTTTCATTTCTTGAATTGCAGAAGTTCTTTATATATTCTGGATATAAGTCCTTCATCAGATATATGTTTTTTTCCCATCTGGGCTTAGCTATTTGTTTTCTTGATAGTAGCCCTGGATGATAAGTTTAAAATTTTGATTAATTTATTGTTTTTTATGGGTATTTTCCTGTGTGTCATATGAGATATCTTTACTCCCAGGTTGTTAAAAAGTCTTTCCTTTCCCCCAGTGAATTGCTTTGGTATTTCCCTGTTGCTCTTGTATCTTTGCTGAAAATTAGTTTTCTGTATGTGTGTGAGTCTATTTCTGGATGCTTTATTCTGTTCTATTAGGCTATTTATCTATACTATGTATTGTGGATTTGTCTTCTTTTAATTTTACTAGTTTTTGCTTCTTCTATTTTGAAGCTTTTTTTGTAGACATATATACTTTTAGGATTGTGGTAGCTTCCTAATGTGCTGATCCTTTTATCTCCACTGTGACATATTCCTCTTTTTTTTATTTTCCTATAGTTTTATAGAGTTATATTCACATACCATACATTTATCCACAGTGTACAATCAGTTGTTCATAGTATCATCATAAAGCTGTACATTTATCACCACAACCAGCACCTGAACATATTGGTTACTACAAGAAACATTGCATTCTGTGCTCCTAAGTGACATATTCCTCTTTATCTCTGCTCATCCACTTTGCCTCAGGTTTATTATATGTGATATTAATATGGCTATCTAGCCTTCTTGTACTTTGTTTGCCTGGTATGTCATTTCCCATCCTTTACTTTCAACCTGTCTGTGTCTTTATAGTTAAAGTGCATTTCTCATAGCCAGCATATAATTGTACCTTGTTACCTATCTGTTCTAAAAATCACTGCCCTTTAATTGGAGTGTTTAGTTCATTACAAATTAATGTAATTATTCATATGATTGTTCATTAACAATTAATGTGATTATATTATACATATGATGTAATAATAATGAATTATTCATATTCATTCACTTATTTGTTTTCTGTTTGTCCTCTCTAGTTTTTGCTTTCTCATTTATCACCCATCTCTATTTACCATGAGCATCTTTCTGTCCCTGAGCATCAAGTCCATACTTTTGGAAACTGGTTTTCTGATTGTCACGTTTTCCACAGTACAATACAAGCATCAAACAAACCGATGCAAAGTGAAACTTTGAATCTTGCAAAAGATGCAGGATTTCACAGAACTGATTAAAGTCATGGTGAAGGACAGCTCAAATCATGCACAAACCTACTGACAAGTTTCTGGCAAAGTTAGACTAACAGTGTTTTGGTTCTTTTTTGTAATTAAAATATCTGTTTATTCATTCATAAGTCTGCTAACAAGAAAAAAAAATCTTGACTGAAACCTGGCTTGATGTACAGTGCACACGGCTATGCCATGTTCACGGGGAGCATCGACGCCTGGCCGCCCCGTGTGCCTAGAGCCACCAGGGGCTCTTGAGAGATGATGCTACCAGTCAAGCGCCTCAGAACCATATGGCAACTCTAAACATGAACAGAAAATGGCTGAGCTGAAGGGTTTTCCCAACGCAAATAACGAATCGTAGTGCTTTACAGTCATTATGATGATGTTTTTGTACATCTGAAGAGAGTACAGCGTTAACTGTGCTGTGGGAAAAGCCTTCACTGCACCAGTGCAGAAATTTCCTACCCCCACCCCCATTCGTTCTGGGGAAGGAGAGGCCATGAGGGTGCATGGAGACCCACAGGCTGAAGTGCAATTAGTTTCTTTCATTCTTGCTGTCTACATCTACTACTTGACATTCCAGCATGTAAGGTGCTAGCATCTGGCTTAGAGAAAAGAGGTGCTCCAAGCTCCAGTTCTTGGGGTGTAAGGGAAATTCTGGCATAGATCTTTTGGAACAGATGCTAACCATATCCTTCCCACCCCTTGTAATTTCTGACCTTGAGGGACAGGAAAACAAACAGGCAGAGAATGTTCGCAAAGAATAAAAAGTTAAGTGTATCTGAATATCATGAGAAAAATGGCCCATGAAGAAATTCTCCAAGAGATGCAGACACTCTGCTCAGAGAAGTGAAGAATCACATCGTATAAGGAATGACTTTGGAGTTTAATGGACAAAGGGAAGGCAGAGGCATACAAAACGCTCAGTCCTCTTGGGAAACATGGCTTTGCTGGCGATGAGGAGCTGACAAGGAAGGAGCCCTACAATTCAACAGCTAAACTAGAGGTCGCTGCAAGTCTAATTCTAATGCAAGTGGCCCCTCAGCCTATTTTTCCTGACAGTCAGTCCTACAGCTGCTGATTCTAGCAGGTTCCGGGAGTGCCCTCAGCTTCAAGCGCCAGCTGCAGCCCTACGAGCCTGAGATTTGAGAACGGCAGTTTCTTGAAAGATTGAGGAAGCATTTAGGCACCAGGCTGAAGTCCATCTTTTAAAGTGGGGAAATAGTTAAATCGGCGTTACGCAAACCATTTTTTCTACATTGGGGCCAGGCACTCTTAACTGATTTAATTGGTTACAATTTGAAATAGCGGTTTGTCTCCTATTCAGGAAAGGGAAGTTTTGAAACTAAGAACAAAATTTGAGCCATTATGCTTGACTCTAATGCTTAGAAAAACATATTGCACAGGACTGAAGCAAGTTTATCTTGGTGGCCCAGATACATTCCCACCAAAGTCAAAGAACTCCACTGCTCTGGTTAACTCTGGGTAGATAATGCATCACTAATTGGGTCAGTAAGCCTCAGCACCTAAGCACTTTGTTTTCTGGGTAGGCTCAGGATCCTTACTTTTAGTCACATTCAACGTTTCCTTTTCTTCGGAAACTGTGCTCATTGAAAATCAAGCTGAAATGAACAATTGGAAATTTCTTTAGATTGATAAACTGTGAAGAAGGAGGGAAATGAAATTAAACATTTTTTTGAGTGTGTGTGATGACATTTTGTATTGAATCTAGATTGTTGTTTTGGTTTGCTAAGGCTGATGAAATGTAATGTACCAGAAATGGGCTGGATTTTAACAATGGGGATTTATTAGCTTATAAGTTAACTGTTCTGAGGCCGTGAAAATGTCCGAATTAAGGCATCAGTAAGTTGATACCTTCTCTGAAGACAGACATCCGGCATCCTCAGCTCCTCTGTCGCACGGGAAGGCACATGGCGACATCTGCTGGGCCTCCTCTCCCGGGTTTTGTTGCTTTCAGCTTCTGGCTTCAGTAGCTTCCTCTCTGAGCTTCTGCATGTTTCTCTCCTTTAGCTTCTGTTTCTCTTAGCTTCTCTGAGGGCTTTTTCTTTTCTTTTCTTTTCTTTTCTTTTCTTTTCTTTTCTTTTCTTTTCTTTTCTTTTCTTTTCTTTTCTTTTCTTTTCTTTTCTTTTCTTTTTTTCTGTCTTTTATTTTCTTATAAAGGACCCCAGTAAGAGGATTAAAGTGGGTCCCATCTCAATTGAAATAACCTAATCAAAGGGTCCTACCCATAATAGGTCTATACCCAACAGGAATGGATTAAAAGAACATGATCTTTTCTAGGGCATGTTACATTTTCAAACCATCACAATTGTATACTCCATGTTTGTAGGAACTGTGTTTTATTTGTTTGTCTATTCCTAGCAATTAGTATAATTTCAAGAACAAAGCAGATTTATAATTCTACATCTTAAATAAGAAAATAATGTCATATATTTAAAATATAGCAACAGACAAGATGGAATTTAACAAAGGATTATGAATACTGAATCTCTTATATAATTTTACTCAGTTGCTAGGGTATTAGACTAGTTAGAAGGAAAGAATGGAAATGGGGGAACTGTAGCTCATAGCATTCTTTGAAATTTACTCTATAGCTACTTGTTAAATTGTAATTTGAAAGTTATCACCTTTTTGTATGTATGTTATGTTTCACAGTAAGGAAATAACTGAAACTGCGAAACTGTAACCCATAGCATTCTATGAAATTTGCTACCTATTTGCTAAATTACACTTGGAAAGTTGTCAGTTCTATGTATATATGTTATATTCCACAATAAAAAATATGATTAAAAAAATGGAGGCCAAAAGTGGTGATGGGGGAGGGAGAACTTGACAAGAGGCCCACAGCTCCTTCACTCCTTAGTGCAAGATGTGGTCAATGCCTAAATGTCATGTTATTTCAGCTACCACTTCTTCTACTCTGTTGTGTTCCTCCTGAATCCACACATCTGTAAATGGCATGCATGAGATGGAAATTCTTTACCTAAGAGGAAACTTCCCCTGTATCATGTTGATAATATGCTGCTTATATCAACATTTGTGAGGGGTGGGGAGTGCAGAAAGGAAATGGTAGAAGGCTATTCAGTGTCCCTCACTGTTGCCTAAACTTCTGTCTTAGATATTAAAGAGGACCCTTTGTTGACTAGGCAGACCAAGAGGCAACAAGAAGTTATAACATGAACCCTGCAGCTACCTCCTGAAGCAAGCCAACGTGATTGCTCTACTGGGACATTACTTCTAGGATCAGTCAACAAACCCAAGGCATGATAAGACCTTCAAAACTTAATAGTTTAATCCTAAGATTAAGAAAATTCCTTGGGGAAAATTGAGGAAGTGATGAATATTTTTTTAAAAGTGACCCTCTCGATGAACATGTTTTGTATGTCAAACATGAAGTCCAAGCTGTTGTAGGATGTTCTTATCAAGCTTTGTCAGAGAAATGGCAATAACCTCATCGCCTGATTTGTTTTTTATTTATTCTAAGAATTTGATCTTAGTTGCAACTTTGCATACTTTTGATAAAAACAAGGAGGAATTAACCTATGCTCACGATTATTAGTTTATCAGTATAAAGCCTGAATCAAGCCCCATTTTTGACTGTTTACATTGAAATGTTGGTTTCTGTTTTCGGGTTCACTTTGGGTGCACTTTTCTTTGTGCCCATTGTCTTCTGGCCATGAGAAGATTCTGACGTGTTTTGTTTTTGTAATTACCTAATGACCATCGCCTCCACTAAAATGAAAAGCCCACGAAGACGTAACTCTCTCAGTCAGGATTCCAGAAGTAATCAGGTGACACTCTCAAAATAGAACAATTAAAGACATTTAATGAAGGAACTATTCAGAAA
>PVKY010001640.1:0-30386 GCA_004027775.1 Bradypus variegatus | reverse complement strand
GCCTGGTCTGAGGGAGGAGGGGCTGGGGCCTGGACCCCTGGGTCTGAGGGAGGAGGGGCTGGGGGCCTGGACCCCTGGGTCTGAGGGAGGAGGGGCTGGGGCCTGGACCCCTGATCTGAGGGAGGAGGGGCTGAGGGTCCGGACCCTGGGTCTGAGGGAGGAGGGGCTGGGGGCCTGGACTCCTGCCTCCTGAACTCCTTGCCCTTTCCAGGCCCAGCAGGAGCCCCTCCTCCGTTCTGCCAGCCCCCAGAAGCTCAAAGGAGCCGCAATGTCAGGCTCCCTGCTCCCGCCCCTGCTGCTAGTGCTGGCCTTAGCCCTGGAGTCTGCTGGACAAGGTGAGGGCGGGACTGGGAGGCATGACCTTGTCCCTGCACCGCCCCTCTCCCGGTGTCCTCGCTGACCGTCTGCCGGGTCCCTCTCCAGGGAGTCCTTGAGTCAGAACCCCGCCCCCTCCAAAAGCGTCCTCCCTCTTTCCCCCTGGCTTCCCACGTCCCCCGACGCCGCGGGCTCTGCCTCCTCGCGGCTCGGTCCGTCGCCCTCCGTCCGCCTTCGCGGTCGCCGCCAGTCGGGAGGCTCCTGCCAGACTCTGAGCTGCTCCCTCTCCACCTCCACACGACGTTTTCTCTGACTGCCTCCTCCGCCCCTCGGTTTCTCAAAGCCTCTTCTTCAGGGTCCGTTTGAGTTCCTCTTCCTCCGCGCGGCGCTGTCTCCGGGTCTCCCTTTTTCCCTCTGCCTGTCTGGGTGTCTGTCTGTCCATCTCCATCTCTATCTCCCCAAGTCCCTCGGCGGCTGCCTCAGCTTCCCCTGAGCTTGCTCCCAACGGTTTTCCCCACGTCTCAATCCAGCCCAGGGAGACGACAGTGGGGACAAGATTATTGGCGGCCAACCATGCGCGAAGGGCTCCCACCCCTGGCAGGTGGCCCTGCTCAGCGGCAGTCAGCTGCACTGCGGAGGCGTGCTTGTGGACCCGCGGTGGGTGCTGACGGCGGCTCACTGCAAGATGGAGTACGTGCTGGGCGGGGCGGGGGGCTGCGGGGAGGGGCGGCGGGAGGGGGGCGGCCAGGGGTTCCCCATCTCCCTCTGGTCTCTGCCCCCTTCATCTCTGGGCCACTGTTCTCCTCTCTGGATCTCCGTCCCCCTCCCCCTGGGTCTCCGTCCCCCTCTCAGCACAGTGTCCTCTGTTTGTTCCTTCTCCCAGCGAGTATATGGTGCATTTGGGCAACGAGCAGCTGAACAGCATGAGAACCCAGAGGATCAGGGCCAGACAGTCCTTTCGTCATCCTGCTTACTCCACACAGACCCACGAAAATGACCTCATGCTTGTGAAGCTACAGACCAGGGCCAGGCTGTCACCCAGTGTGAAGAAAGTCACCCTGCCGTCCCACTGCGAACCCCCTGAGACCACATGCACCGTCTCTGGCTGGGGCACCACCACCAGCCCCACTGGTAAGGCTGCCTCAGACCCAGGGGTCCTGCCTCCACCACCACCACCCCAGGACCCAGTGTTCCAGACCCTTTTTCCATTAGATTTTGGGACCCCAGGTCCTTCCTCTCCTGTGGAGCCTGTCGCTGACCCCTCTCCCTGCCCCTGCAGTGACCTTCCCCTCAGAGCTCATGTGCACAGATGTCAAGCTCATCCCCCATAACGAATGCAAGAAGGTCTACAAGAGCCTGCTGGGCAACTCCATGCTGTGTGCGGGCATCCCCGGCTCCAGGACCAACGCCTGCAACGTGAGACCCCCCTCCTTCCCCAGCCCTGGCCCGTCTGCCTCTCAGTGCAGAGAACCCTCTTCCTCCTCCAACCAACCCTAGGCTCAGACTCACCCGGGTGCTGACCTCCCTTGCCGTACCCCCATTCCCGGACCCAGTGTTCCCAGCTTTCCTCCTCCTCTGCCTGCATCAGCAATGGAGTCCGGTGTGGCCCTGGGGGTGACTTGGAAAGTTCCATGGGAGGGGAATGGAGCAAGGAAACAAAGGGCTGACAATAGGGTGAGGAAAGTAAAGCACTGTCTCAGGTACAAAATTTAAGGGGGTGTTCAGATACTCAGAGAGGGGAATAAATCATTCTCTAATGCAATATTTCTAAAAATGAATAATGAACACAAATGCACAAAATCCATGATGAGCAACATATCAAAATTTTAAATAATGGGCAGATCCATCTTGCTGAGGTTTGTGACACCCCCTTAAATTTTGTGACAGAGACTAAAGTTGTCCTCCCACTACCCTGGTGTTGGTCCTGGGGAAGGAAATGTCCCTTCCCCCCCCTTCATTCTCCCTTCCTAAATCTTTGTCACCCTCATCTTTTCTGAGCATCCTCTTTCTACATTTCTCTTTAAGCCTGATTTCATTTCATTCTTGTCCTCTCTGTTGTCTGTCTATGGTAGTCTCTCCTCCTCTGCCCTCCCCCACCCACATTTCTGCTTCTCCACACTCCAACTCCTCACTTTTTCTTTCTCTGCTTCTTTCTGCTTCTCTCTTTCCCTTCTTGTTGACCCTTTGCCTCTCTGTGTCTCTCTCTCCATACCCCCAATCTCTTTTCTCTTATTTGCACTCTCAGCTTTCAGGGGAAGTGGGAAGATGTGTGTTGGGGATGGGGAGAAGGGAGAGGGATGTGTGTCCTGGAGAATGGGCAAATTCCCCTCCTGCCCTAGTCAAGAGCCTTTGCAGATGTGCAAGCTGTGCAACCCTAAGGGGACTCCGACTCAGAGGTGCCCACGCTTGGTTTAATGCTGCTGTCACCATCTTGAAATTCCTGATAATTCTTGAACAAGGGGCCCCACATCTTCAATTTGCACCCCAAAAACTAGGTAGCCCATCCTGCCCCTGATTTACAGGGTCATACTGTCCCCCTTTCATGCCCATGGAGCACAAATATATACTCCAGCGGCTTGGAAAGTAGTTCTTACCATTGGGAAATAAATTATGCCCTGACCCTGGAGGCCACGCCTCCTGCCCTGCCATCAATCCCATTAGCCTGGGCTCAAGATGATGCCCTCCAAGAACGCGTTTGTCATCTCCCCAGTAGCGTGATTCCTGCCCTCCCATTGGTCTCCAGGGACAATGAGTCTCTTCTCATTGACCAGGATGGAAGTCTGTGATGTGTCAAGACCTATATGCAAATCATCCCCATCTGCTCGCCCCCCACCAAAAACCCTTCAGAGGCTTTTGCTCTGAAGCCAAAGCTAAGCTCTCCTTCTCTCTCCTCTCCAGGGTGACTCAGGGGGTCCACTGATGTGCAAGGGAACACTGCAGGGCCTGGTGTCCTGGGGGACTTTCCCTTGTGGCCAACTCAACGACCCAGGGGTCTACACCCAAGTCTGCAAATACATAGGTTGGATAAGGAACACCATGCGAAGGCATAGCTAATCCACCTCCAGTATTAAATGACCACTTGGAAGGAACACAAAATTCACAGAAATAAGGATGTCGATGGCCTATAAAGTCATGCTTGACTTCACCTTTCCTCAAAAATATATTTAAAACTGCAACAATATGCAGGTTTTGAAACCACTTAAATTAGCAAGGACTTAAAACCAAAAGGCTAAAAGAAACACACACATACACACAAAAACTCAGTGCTGGTGAAGATGCAGTGAGACCAGCATTCTCAAACGTTGGAACTGTAAATTCATGCAGTCTTCCAGAAGGATGTTTAACAATGTGAACCCAGACCCTTATTTGTCACTTTGACCTAATAGTTCCAAGAAGATACTACTAAAAATATTCAAAATGGAGAGCCAGATTTTAATTCATCACAACATTACTTAAAGCAAAAAAGTGGAAACACTGAATATGTTTCAAGTTAGAGGATTGTTTAGGTAAACAGTAGGCCATTTGACAGAATATTATGAAACTGTTAAAAATAATACTTTTGCAGAATTGTTCATGTTATGCCAAAAAAATTTTATGCCATATCACATTAATTGAAAAAGAAAGATACAAAAATATATATGTATGAGTTCCTATCCATGTAAAATAATAAAATTTGAAGGGACATGCACCAAGCTGCATATGGTTGTTGTGGGGAGCCTCTTTCTTTCCATTTCCATTTCTGTGGTTGTGCACATTTGTAACCTGAAAAATAAAGGTTGGAAAACTATGAAATCTACGGGGAGAGGGAGACATTTAAATGAGGGAGAAAGGAAAGAAAATGTATCTGATTTTGAGCCTTGAGCTTCCAGCTCTGTGGTGTGCTTCTCTCCATGTCCTCCCAGGTCTCAGTTTTTCTTACCTGTAAAATGGGAGGGAGAGAGACAGAAAAGAAAGGAGGGAGGGAGGGAGGGAGAAGACGCCTGCCTCTTCAGGTTGGAAAGGGATGTGAAAGTGTTTCTGAGCATTTCACAGGTGACACATCAGGAGAGAGGGAGGAGGCTTTCAGGGAGGGATGGGATGACAAGTGGGTGGAATTCCTGGGTACCCCAAGATCCTGCAAAAAATGAGCCACCAGCTCTTCTGGGAACCAGAAGAAGATGGGGGCTAGGAAAGCAGGTGTGTGAGCTCTCACATCCAGGGTGGATAAGGGGCATCTGGAAGGGAGGGGGAAAGCAGAAGGGTGCCCCATGACTCAGAGTTTGGCTGCACTCCTGGGCAGTCACACCCCGAAGTTGCTCCAGGACTCAGGCCTCCTGTCTTTCCTGTTTCTCTCCAGAATTGCCTCCCTACCAAGATCTTCCAAATCTTTCTGCTCATCTCATCTCCCTCTGAGTATCTCCTAACCACCCCACACCTCGCCATATTGGGAAAAATAGGCAGTTATTGCTGTCTGCACACAGGAAGCTAAGTTCCCTCCTCCCTCAGACCCAAGAGTCTTGACTCCAATCCCTACTCCCTCAGACCCAGAGTTCTAGCCCCAGCCCCCTCCTGCCTCTGGACCAGAGTAAGTTTAAGGAATGTCTGGACTTTGGGGCCTCCCACCTCCAGGAAACCCCTTCAACTTCCCTTCTCACTAGCAAGCCACCCCCGAATAAATATTCAACCTAAATTTTTAAAAAGTAATGAAATATTGCAGTTGCACAAAACCAACCTCAAGAAGCCTGGCCCGGCCTGACAGCTCCCCCTGAATAGAAATGCAGAGGTGCATTGGTTTGCAATGACTTGAGGTGGTACTCATGTTGAAATTTTTTAAATAACCTTTCATTTTCCTTTGGGCAGACAGTTTGGCACAGTAGTCAAAGGCACTCACTCTGGAACTCGGCTTCTTGGATTCAAATTCCAGTTCTGGCACCAATAAGCTTTTCGTCTCTGGGCAAATTACTTCTCCATCCCCTGCTTCCTCCTTGATGTGGAAAAAGTAGCGGTACTCCATAGGGTTCTTATGGATATTAGATAAGTTAATGCACAGAAAGCCCTTAGGACATTGTCTGACACAGAATAAGCCCTCAACCGATAGGGTTTTTTTGTTTATGTTATTATTGCTATGAACTTCAGGTGCATGCTCCCACCTATAGCCTCTAAATTTTCCTTATAAAATATACATATATTATTGAAGACTTTTGCAGAGCAAGATAATCTGAAGAATAACATCCAGAAAGTAAACAGGGGTGACAGGTGGAGATGGCAAAATCATGACAGTCAAGAAAAGACTGGAGTTGGTGACTTCATTCTCTTAGAATTTCCTCCACTCCCATGGTCTAAAACTTCCCTCCTATCCCCACCTGTCTTCTGACAATTCCTTCCGAATCCACCCTTCCCATACTGTGGTAACGTGGACCTAGTGTGGCTGCTGAGAGAGGGACCACGCCCACCGCCATCCTGGAAATTGAGTTCCATTCAGGTGGTACCATTTCCTGGATGTTTGCAGTGGAGCAATTGACTTCCCCTTCTCTAAGCCTCGGTTTTCTTATCTGTAAAATGGGAGTAGGTGTAATTAAGCCATTTAGTCATTTGGTCAACATTTCCTAAGGACTCTAGGCCAGGTACTGTGTGGGTGTTTGCGACAGGCAGGGGTGAGTCAGACCCAGTGCCTGCCCTCGAGGGGATCAGGGTCCAGTTAGGGAGATGGCCGCAGATCCAGGTGGTCACCGTGCAGGGAGCCTTGAGGGGGGACACCTGCTGTGAAAGCCTAGAGGAGAGGGTGACTGAGCCAGCTGCCAGGGTGGAGGATTGGCTGGTGTTCAGGAAGATGGTGTACATCTTCCCGAAAGAGGTGATGCACAAACCAAGACTTGAAGAAAAAGTTGTTGTTGCAGAAGAAGGCAAGAAGGGCATTCTGAGAAGAGGGAACTGCGTGAGTGGAAACCCAGAGGACAGCGTGCTTGGGCTAATTTGAGACACTTCAAATAACTCGTTGGCCAGAGCTTAAAGAGAGAAATGGGCAGAGCTGCTGGCTGTGTGTGGCTTCTGCACACTTGAGACGTGTAAGTTGGATGTTGGATATGCTGTGAGGGTAAAATACACACCAGCTTCAAAGACTTAGTATGCAAAAAAATACAAAAGCAAACGCTCTCTTTAACAACTTTCTTATTTTGATTTCATGTTGAAATGATATTTTGGATATATTGACTTAAATGAAATATTAAAATAAATTCTTCCCATTTCTTTTTGTTTTTAGTGCAATTTTATTGAATTATATTCACACACCGTTCAGTCCATCCAAAGTATACAATCAATGGCTTGCAGTATCTTTGCATAATTGTGCATTCATCACCACAATCAATTTTAGAACATTTTTACTACTCAAAAAAAAATAAAAAACAAAACCCAAAACATCCCATACCTGTTATCCCCCCCTATTATTGACCCCTAGTATTGGTGTGGTACATCTGTTACTGTTGATGAAAGAATATTAAGATATTATAGTTAACTCTAGTGCATAGTTTGCAATAGGTACGTTTTCCCCCATATATAGTACTATACCTGTTTCTTTTTAACTTTTTTAACTTGTGGCTATGAGAAAATGTAAATGTGCATGTGTGGCTTGTATTGTATTTCTATTGGCCAGGACTACTCTGAGAGCAGGCTGGGGGGCTGGGGCTTTGTCCTGAGAGCAGAGCCGCAGGCAGGAGGGGGGGTGGCAGGGTCAGCTCTGAAGACAGAAAGACCCCTCTGCAGCTCAGAGGAAAGGGGGGCCTGGGGCGAAGGCCCACATGGAGGGGAAGCTGGCCTGAGCTGGAACCAGGGACATGGAGACAGAGAGGAGGGGTCCCTGCAGAGAGAAGATGCAAGAGATGAGCTGCAAGGATCTGACTTGGCATCTGGGAGGGTGGTGGGTCCTAAGAGGAAGACCAGGTTTCAAGAATGATGCTAGGTTCCGTGGTTCCCTGAGTGTAAGGGCCCTGGGGAAGCTGGGGGAAGGAGCTCAGAGGGTATATTCAGTGCCGATTGGGTCTTCATTCCAGGAGTGTTGGTAGCAAAGCAAAAGTTGTGATAATTAGATTTAACGCAAGGAAAAAAAATTGTTTCCCACAGTGCCAGGTCCAAGCAAGGGCCCCAGAGGATGTCAACTTACTCCTCAGCGACTTCCCCAGAAGCCCTCATTTCACACTCTGCGTCTATCTTGTGCCTGACAATTGCCACCCTCTTCACTTCCCTCTCCAGGTCCCCGGACCACACCAACAGCTGCCTGCTGTTTCCCACACACACTGGGCGTGTCTGTGCCACCTCTTCCTGACCAACACCTGGCTCTGCTTTGAAGACCCAAGTTCAAAGGCACCTCCCCAAATGCTCCTGGACCCCTCCATAGCAGCCGTCATTTCTCAACACACACCCGTGTTGCTCTCAAATTCTCATGGATACCTGCTAATGTCCACATCTCCCTCCATCTCCCTGGAGCTCACCAATAAGGCCTCATGTTCCACAATCCCCCCCACACACTCCTCCCTACACCAGCCCTTCTAATATCCTCCGGTCTGCGCACACAGGCACATATTTCTCCTGGAAATCTAGGGAGAGGTTCCTGGGAAGATAAGTGGAGAGGGACCCAGAGAGTGTCAACAGACTTAGAAAACCAAGGAGGGAGAGAGAGGCAGGGAGATAGAGACTCACAAAAGCAAAGACTGAGACAAACAGAGAAACACAAATTCAGGGAAAGAGGTATACATGGGAATGCCCCCACTCATGGCCAGTGAGAGAGATGGAGAGAGAGAACCGAGAGGTGGGAGCCTGGAGGGAAAACATCAGCAGGGTCCAGAGTCCCGATCATACCAGGCAGAGGTGGATGGATGGTGACAGGGGTTTAGTCATCAGAAACTTAAATCCTTCAGAGTGCCCCAAAGCCAGCTAAGTCCCAAAACCCAGAGGCAATAGCCTCTTCAAGAACATCAACTAGATGTGCCCCCTTTGCTCACAAAGTTGCACCCCTTTTCAACATGAACAGATTAGGGTGGTCACTGCCTGGGCATCCCTAAAGATCAGGAAAGTGATTAAACTAGGGGAAGGGGTAGCAACAGACAAGATGGAATTTAACAAAGGATTATCAATACTGAATCTCTATATAATTTTCTTTTTCTTAGTTGCTAGGATATTAGAATAGCTAGAAGGAAAGAACTGAAATGGTGGAACTATAACCCATAGCATCCTTGAAATTTGTTCTATAGCTACTTGTTAAATGCTAATTTGAAAGCTGTACCTTTTTGTATATACTAGATTTCACAATAAGGAAATAACCAAAAATTATGATACTATAACTCATAATAACTTCAGAAATTTCCTATATATCTAGTTGTTAAATCATACTTTGAAAGATATTACCTTTTTGTATATATATTTCATAATAAGGAAATAACTGAAACTGTGGAGCTGTAACCTATAATATTCTTTGAAATTTACTCTCTAACTACTTGTTAAATTGCACTTGGGAAGTTGTCACCTTTATGTATATATGTTACATTCTGCAGTTTTAAAGATGGGAAAAAAGCATAACCAGTGCTGAGTAAAAATTAGCTATTAAAAATGTTAAAATTACCCATTGTTGGATTTTTGTGTTATTTTCAATATTCCATTATAATTAAAATGCAATAAACATGTTTGTGCTAAAAAAAAAAAAAAAAGAAAAGAAAAGGCAGTGACAGGAGGACCGTCCCACAGGGACAAAGGGAGGCTATTGATGCAGCCACCGCCTGCACAGAGGTTGAGAAACGGAGCTGCCCCGGAGCATGGGGGCATGCCAGGGCGGACAAAGCCTGATTGTTCTGGGGCCCCGTTCCCCACAGCGCCCGAGGCAGGGGCAGGGGCGGGGGCCGGCCTGGTGACACACGCTTTCTCAGCTCTCCTCTCTCCTGGGGACACGGAGGTTGTCAGCACCCACCGCGGGACTTACAGGCAGGTGCGTGAGTCAGCTCAACCCCAATGAACCCGCGGGTCCCTGCAGCTCACGGAGAGAGGCGCCCGGAGCCCTGAAGCTGAGGGTGGGGGGTTGCTTGTCTGGAATGCTGGCCTTTGGGTCTTCACACCCTTTCCATATCAGTGATCTGAGTCTCAGGACCCAGGAGAACTGGGATCCATTGCCCTCTGCTCAGACCCAGGAGTCTAGCCCCCAGCCCCCTCCTCCCTCAGACCCCGGGGTCCAGGCCCCAGGCCCCTCCTCGCTCAGGAACCAGGGCTCCCCTCCCTGTGGACCCGGGTCAGGGGTCATCGTCAGCAGAACCGTGGGGGCAGCAAGAATGTGCGTGGGAGACCTGGGTGAGGAGGAAAAGGGTGGTGCTCCACTCCTTCCTCAGGGACCTGTAGAGGCAAGGGTTAAAAGGAAGTGTCAGGAGCGTGTGGGGACAGGACCCGATGCTGCCAGGGAACTCAGGTGTCCGTGCAGGTATCTGTCTGGCAGTGCCTCACAGCCCTGGGACCTGCAGCCCCGCAGCCCTCCGCCGGCTCACCTGTGCGGCTTAGGGCATCCTCTGCTCTCTGGGGCCCCCTCTCCCTGTAGCTCCCTACATTTCTGACTCTCTCTGGCTCCCTGCCTGCCTGTGACACGGTGCTGCCCCTTCCCCAATTCAAGGACCCCTGAGCCCATCAGCGGCTGGCCCCTGCAGGTAAGATGGTCCTGTCCTGGCTCCTGCAATGCCCCCAGCCTGCAGGTGTGCGGAGAGTGCTAACGTGAGCACAGCGCCCAGGTGCAGAGGAAAATCCAAAGGAAGGAAGGAAGTTAGGGACCCCTTGGGGCGACCTCTCCTGTTACTAAGGGGCCAACTAAAGCCCAGGGAAGTAGGAAGAGTTCACCAAAATCACTCTGTGAGCCGCTGGGACAGCAGGTGGGGTCCTGGGTTCTCTGGTGCCTGCTTTTACGGGATCTGCAGGTGGAGGTAACCAGGAGCCTGGGTCAGGAGGGCATAGCAGGCCCAGGAGGAAGGAGAGGGCGAGGAGGAAGGAGAGGGAGGGGTATTGAGTGAGTGGAGCCCCAAGTAGTGACTAATGCAGCTCTCTGCTTCCCTGCTCAGGAATGGCCTCATTGAAGAAGCTGATTCTAACACTGGTTCTCATCACTACAGGTGGGAAGAAGGGGGGTGGGGATGGGAGAGGCTCAGGGATGGGTGGGGTTGCTGGCGGGGAAGAGACTGGACTTGGCACAGGGTTACAGGTGGGCAAGGAGGGGTGGGATAGGTTCAGGGAGGGGAGGAGATAACCTTGATGATTGAGATGGATTGGGGGTCACCTTGGAGATACTCCTGGGGTGTCCCTGCCTCCTCTCTGACTCTGACCCTCTCTCTTTCAGCCTGGACAGAGGATCAGAATAAGCTGGTGCACGGAGACCCCTGTTCCAAGAATTCTCACCCCTTCCAAGCTGCCCTGTATACTGAAGGCCATTTGCTCTGTGGGGGTGTCCTCATTCACCCACAATGGGTCCTCACTGCTGCCCACTGCAAAAAGACGTGAGTCTCTAAGCCATGGACGGGGAGAGGATGCAATTAGACCCTGTAGGTATCTGGAATGTTCTAAAAAAGAAAGTTGCCAGTTCACAGGAGGATTCAGGATGGTGGGGTATAAGGTAGGAGGATGGGTGGGACGAGGTCACATGGGGGCACCAATGCAACTGAGGAACTCAGGCTTTATCCTGAGGGCACTGGGGAGCCATGGGAGAGTTCTGAGCAAAGGAGTGACTCTGATTCATTTCATAAATATTTATCAAACACCTATCATGTGCCCAGCACAGTTCTAGGCACTGGAGATTCTGTATCTGCCAACAAAAACCCCCGTCTTGACACTGCAGAGCTCTACCATTTAATGCAGTAGCTGCGAGTCGCTAGCTACATTTAAATTAATTGCAAAGTAAAATATTAAAAAGGCACAAGCGCTATTTCAAGTCAGAGAGTGCAGATATGGAACATCCCCATCATGGAGGAACATTCCGTTGGACAGCGCTGGTAGGGAAGGAAGAGAGACAAAAACCAATAAATATTTACAGTGTCAGATGGCAATGATAGGCTCTAGGGGAAAAGAAAGTAGACAGAAGAGGCTGGAATTGTCTGTTCAGACGGTGTTTGCATTTCAGTTGGGTGGCAAGGGAAGGCCTCACTGAGAAGGCAGCTTTGGATTGGTGAGCAAGGCAGTGAGCCTGCTGGATTTGTGGGACAGGGAGAGGGAAGCTGGCAGAGGGAAGCCCTAGTGCAAACCCTGGGTTAGGGGCATGGCTGCTGTATTCAGGAAAGGCTGGAGCAGAAGGAGAGAAGGGGACAAAGGGGGGAGATGAGGTCTGAGAGGTGATGAGGGCAGGGTGGGTGGAGCCTTACGGACCACCGGGAGAGATTCAGCTTCTTTTATTTTTTCACTTTTTATTTTGAAATAATTTCACACTTACAGGACATTTGCAATAATAATACAAACCCCATACAGAAAACATCAACATATCCCATCTCCTAGATACCCAGATCTATCCATTTTAACATTTGCCACCTTTGCCAGATCTGTCTGTGTCTATATCCATTTCTGAACATTTGAGAGCAGGTTGCATGCATCATTTCCTATGAACAGGGTATGCATGCATGCAACCACCTTAAGTGTAGCTATCAAATTCAAGACATTTAACATTGACATAAAGCTTATAGTCCATATTCCAACTTTTTCTCATGTCCCAATAATGTCCTCTTGAGCCTTTTCTCCCCTATTCTTAGATCCCACCCAATATGATATACTGCATTTAATTGTTATTCCCTCTTTCTTTGTTTTTTAATTGTGGAAACATACACAGCATAAACCTCCCCATCCCAAACCCTCCCAAAAATATCATTCAGTGGGATTTATCACATTCAGAGTGTGGCAGTTCCCTCACTTTCCATTGCTAGAATTTTCCCTACACCCCAAACAGAACTCTACACTCATTTTGCATTAACTCCCCATCACCCTTGCCCCCACCCCTGGTAACCTGTAGTTTACTTTCTGTCTCTCTGAGTTTGCATGTTCTTTGATATTTTCTTTATGGGTTTTTTTTGTTTGTTTGTTTTTTACCATGGAACTTAAATTTAGCATCCTCAGTCTATAACAATTTCCTTTGATTAGATACAAGCTTAACTTCAATAGCACACATAATCTATGTTCCTGTACCCCTCTGTCCCCCCACCTTTATGTATTCTTATCACAAATTACATATTTATACATTATGAGTCCAAAACCATTGATTTATCATTACATTTTATGCATTTGCCTCTTAGATTGTAGGGAGTAAAAAGTGGCATTACAAACCAAAAATACAATAGGATTGGTATTTATATTTACCCATGTCATTATCTTTACTGGAGATCTTTATTTCTTTGTGTGGCTTCAGCCAGTTGTTTCGTGTCCTTTCCTTTCAGCCTGCAGAACTACCTTTAGCATCTCTTGTACAACCAGTCTAGTGGTGATGGACTTCCTCAGCCTTCATTTATCTGGAAATATCTTAATTGCCCCCTCATTTTTGAAAGACAGTTTTGCCAGATATAGAGTTCTTGGTTGGCAGTATTTTGTTTTCAACACTTTAAATATGTCTTCCCATCGCCTTCTTGCTTCCACGGTTTCTGATGAGAAATCAGCATTTAATCTTAGAGGCTCCCTTCTATGTCACATGTTGCTTCTCTCTTGCAGCTTTCAGAATTCTCTTTACCTTTGGCCTTTCACAGCTTGATTATAACATGGCACAGTGTGGATCTATTTGGGTTTATCTTGTTTGGAGTCCATTGAGGATCCTGGATGTGTATATTCATGTCTTTTGATAAATTCGGTACTTTTCAGCCATTTTTTCTTTGAATATTCTCTCTGCCCCTTTCTTTCTTCTCAACCTGGGCCTCTCACAATGTGTCCCACAGGTTCCTCAAACTCTGTTTACATTTCTTTATTTTTTCCTCCTTCTGCTCCTCAAACTGGATGATTTCAATTGTCTTATCTTCAAGATTCTTCCTTCTGCCAGCTCTGGTCTGCTGTTGAACCCCTCTAGGGAATTTTTTATTTCTGTTAATGGGGCCTTCAGCTCTGTTTGGTTCCTTTTCATAATTTCTCTTTATTGACACTCTTTGTGTTCATCTATAACTTTCTTGACTTCCTTTAGCTATTTGGGCATATTTAGGATCATTTTTTAAAAGTTCTTTGTCTGGTATATCACAGGTCTGATTCTCCTCTCTGATGATGATGCTTTAATCTTCTCCTTTGCCTGGGCAATTGCCTCCTGTTTCTTTGCACGTTTTGTATTTTTTTGTTGAAACCTGGACATTTTGATATTTTAATGTGTCATTGGTGGAATTTAGACTCTGAGGCATCTGTTCCTTCCACTTGTATCCAGCTAGTGTTATGACAGAGCTTTCCTTAAAGGCCAGGAATTAATAAAATAAAATAAATAAAACAAGGGAAAAAAAGAAAACACTTTTCCCAATCTTTGCAGATTGAGGCTTGCTAGCAATCTCCTTTGAGGCTTATCCATAAAATGAATTTAGAGAATAGTTCAGAGCCAAAGCATACGGGCCTCCCTGATCCTTTCTGCCCATGCATCTTGACTTGGGCAGGTGCTTTTCACCCTAGGAATGCCCCCATTTACCCAGTTCCAAATGTTCCTCTTCTCTAGGAAATGGAAGTCCCTTGCAGTCCCTTGCCCCAAGCAGCCACTTGACTTCTCTCCCACAGAGCTCTGTGAGCCGCCATCTGCACTCAGGGCAAGTTCTGGGATGGTGAGTCTCTCAGGTCACCACCAGACAGATTGGGCCAGATGCACAAGCTCCCAGCATGTGCAGGAAGGCTACTGCCTGCCAAGCTGGTGAGGGGCGAGGGGGCGTCAGCCAAGTTGCCATGAGATCCCACTGCTTTTAAGTGGTCTTATTCTTGATTCGTGTTCACTCTGTTTCTGCAGCCCTTTACCTGTTTTCTGGAGCTTTGAGAAAGATGTTCCTGCCAGCTCTTGCTGGTCATTCTAAGCTTCTTTTGGGGCCTGAGGCATCTCTCTCCACCATGTTGAATGGGGTGGGGCCTGGACTTTGGCTTTTATTCTGAGAGAGACAGGAGCCATGGGAGAACTCTGAGCAGAGAAGAAGCAGACTGACCTACGTTTTTCAAATTATCTCTGTCTGCCATATGGAGGATGGACTGTAGGGGCAAAGGCAGAAGCCGGGAATCCAATGAAGAGATGAGGCTGTGGTCCAGGTGAGGGCTGCTGAAGGCTAGGACAAGAGGGTAGCAGTGAGGAGGGTAAGAAGTCAGATACTGGATATACTTTGAAGGGAGAGCCAAAAGGATTACTGGTAACTTGGGTGTGGAGTCATGAAATAAAAAGAGTCAAGAACAGCCCCTAGGTTTTTCCCTGAGCCACTGGAAGGATGGAATTGCTGTTTTCTGAGCTGGGGAAGACTGCAGGAGGAGCAGGTTGGATGCTTTATGGTGCACTATGCCTCCCCTCCAGCCCCTCTGGAGCCTCAGCTGCAGCCCTAGAGCCCCAGGTGAGACTTGGCTCTCCTCCTCTTCAGGAATCTTCAGGTCTTCCTGGGAAAACACAACCTTCAGCAAAGGGAGAATTCCCAGCAGCAGAGCTCCGTGGTCAAGACCGTGACCCACCCAGGCTACGACGCTGCCACCCATGACCAGGATATCATGCTGTTGCACCTGAAACATCCGGTCACTCTCTCTGAGCACATCCAGCCCCTGCCCCTGGAAAGGGACTGCTCATCTGACCGCACCAATTGCCACATCCTGGGCTGGGGCAAGACAGCAGATGGTCAGTAGGGGGAGGGCGACAGCAGAACAGGGCAATGGGTGACCGGCCGGGAGAGCGGGCTGGTGGGTGATGGGCTAGGAGGAGCAGGCCCATGGGTGATGGGCCAGGGGGTGTAACCCAGTGGAAGAGTCCTAGAGGTCAACTGGAACTACCAACAAAGGTGGGACCAATGGAAGAGAGACATGTAGAGACAGGACTTAAGAGAAAGGGGAAACCAATAAGAAATGAGGATTTTCAGAGAAGGTGGGGTTAATGAGGAAGACAGGCCAATCAGAGGAAGAGTGATGGAAAGACTGACCAGTCAGGAGGGAGGGATGATGGAAGTGGGTTTAAGAATGAGCGACAAATAGGATGAGAGAACCCTGTGGTAAATAGGCACTAATAGGGGAGGATTTATAGTGGATGGAAGATATCTGCAGGGGCAAGGGGTGGGGGAACTTATGGAGAAACCAGGTGGGAGCAGAGGAAATTCGAGGAGGGTGGGGTATAGCACGAGCCTGGTCTGTCCCTCTGCAGGTGATTTCCCCAACACCATCCAGTGTGCGGCCGTCCACCTGGTGCCCCGTGTAGAGTGTGAGCAGGCCTACCCCCACCAGATCACCGAAAACATGGTGTGCGCTGGGGATAAGAAACTTGGGAAGGATTCCTGCCAGGTGAGGCAACCAGAACCTGCCAGGTGCATGGCTGGGACAGACACATGAAAACGCAGCCAGAGTCGGGGGGTGGGGGTGGGGGGGTGGGAGGGTGGAGACACAGACCAAAATGGGCTTTACAGAGACACATGGAGACCGTCGGAGGCAGGAAAAGGGGGCAAGACTCCATCAGACACACAGAGACGCAGCTGGGGTCAGTTTGGGGCACAGCCAGCAGAGAGGAAGAAACTCAGAGAGAAAGATGGAGGTGGCCATGGGGCTGTGAGGGGTCAGATCTTCCTCAGACAGGCCCCTACATGTCCCACCCAGAGACAGTCAAGCTCTGGAGGGAAGGGACCCTACCTGGAGAGAGAAGGGGACACCATCCCACTCCAAACATCACCAACCTGGGTTCCCCCCAAGTTCTGCTGAAGCTGAGTCCAAGACGTCAAAGGGCATACAAATACCAGCCAAGAGGGAGAGGGAGACATGGAGAGACACAGAGACAGACAGAGTGGTACAAAGAAAGAGCAGGTGGGAGGCAGAGGAAGGACAGGCAGACAAGCATCTTTCCTGAGACCTTCCTCAGGAAGAGAGGCGGAGTGGAGCACCCACGGAGAGTGCAACTATTCTCTGCTTGGGTCTCTCTTTTCCTGTTTCCCCTCTTCCTTCCCCTGTGTTTCATTGTAGTTCATCTTCCCTGTGTTTCCCTGCCTCCCTTTTGGTGCCACTGCTATTTTGCCAGAACCTTTAGATATGTTTTTTCCAGCCCCCACCTCATTTTCTTGCTCTCGCTCTCTCTCCTCTCTCTCTTTTCCCCTCCTTCCTTCTCCCCTCCTCTTCCTCCTCCCTCACCTTCTTCTTCCTCTCCTCCTTCTTCTCCTCCTCTTTCTCCTGCTTTTCCTCCTCCTCTTTCTTCTCTCCCTCTCTTTCCCTCTGCACCTCTGCCTCTCTCCCCACCTTTCTCACTCCATTCTTAACCTTCTCTCTCTTCCTTTCTCACTCTTCCTCTTTGCCTCCTTGGATTGTGGGCTCATGCTTCTCTTTCCCCACATACTTTTAATCTCACTCAGCCTCTTTCCTTCTTCACCCATCTGTGACTTTGGTGTCATACTGTCTGTCTGTCTCTGTCCCTGAGTTTTGCTCTCCATCTCTGAGTTTCTCTCTCTCTCTCTCTCTCTCTCTCTCTCTCTCTCTCTCTCTCTCTCTCTCTCTCTCTCTCTATCTATCTATCTATCTCTATCTCTATCTCTATCTCTATCTCTATCTTTGTGTCTCCTTCTGTCTTTGTCTCTTGGTCTTTTCCTCTGTCTCTGGGTTTCTGAATGTAACTCTCCCTCTTTCCGGCAGGGTGATTCCGGGGGACCCCTGGTTTGTGGAGACCGCCTCCGGGGTCTTGTATCATGGGGCAATATCCCTTGTGGATCAAAAGAGAAGCCAGGCGTCTATACCAATGTCTGCAGATACATCAACTGGATCCGAAAAACTATTCAGGCCAAGTGACCCTCCCATGTGACACCCAACTCTCACCCCACAAACTCACTGGCAGGCTCCAGAATATCTATGACCAATTCCTTCCCATTCCTCCCCACCTGCCCGGGTCTGATCCTTGATGCTTAAGGATCCCAGCTCTGCTACTTACTAGCTGTGTACCCTGGAGAAATGTCTTCCTACATTGTGTAGATTTTCTCACCTGTAAAATGCAGTTAATAATAGTAGTTTCTTTGTAAGATGGTTACTGTGCTGGAAGGATTCAAGGCTTCAAATATGCACACTTCTCGAGTGCCTAATAAAGAGTGGATTTCATTATTGATAGTGCCTTTTGCTTTTATCCCCCTTCTGCCCCTCTGAAACCCTGAGATGCTTCTTTCTCTTTTCCTGCCCATTTGAAGTTTCGTCTCCTCCGGGGAGATGTCCTTGAGGCCTCCACCTTGTGCTAACCCCCTGGGGATGTCTCTCTCCCCTACACCTCTCTCTAGCAGCAAAAGCAGGGAGGTGAGAGGGTCTGGGGACCACTGTGTGTGGACAAGATAGGAGCAGAGAAGATGGGAGAGGATGGCGGGGACCAGACTCCAAAAGGACCTTGAGTGCCTGGCTGAGAGGCTGGGACTTTCTCCTGAGGGCAGTGGGGAGCCATGGGAGGAGTGTGAGCAAGGGAGCAGCAGGGTCATCTCTGGGGCTGTGTGTGGGATGGACCAGAGAGGAGGCTGGGGAGGAGGTTGAGGTGATGGTTCAAGGGGAGAAGATGAGGGCTAAGCTGGAGTCAGGGCCAGGAGGGCTGGAAAAGAGAGGCTGGGGGTGAGTTCACCAAGTGCAGAAGGTTGGATGGATGGTGTTGTCAAAGAGGAAACAACATGGAAAAAGCCTGGAGGCCTGAGGACACTTGGGGTGCCCCAGAGATGGCCAATCATTCAGAATGGTGGAGGTTGGGGTGGGAGGTGGGAGGAGTGGGTGACGCCGCTGGAAATATAGGTCAATGGAAGGTGATGCTGGGCTCAAGTGGCAGGCAGACAACTTGTACTTGATCCTGAGGGCACCATAACAGCTTGAGAAATGGAAAGACAGGATGACACCTGAGCATTGGAAAGATCTCACAGGGTCCCTTCAAAGGTAGGTGGATGGGAAGATGCAGGGGAGACTGGAGGTCTTGTAGAAATGAGGCTAGCTGGTAGGGAGAGCCTGGAAAGGACCCAGACCTCTGAGTGCTTCCTGGGGTTCCCCCTTTCCTCACCCCACCCCCACCATGTGCACGCACACCAAACCAATACACACACCTCTGCCCCCAAACCCCAGGCCTGTCCCCATCCCCAGAGAGTCCTCCTGCTCTTACAACACCCAATGTACTACCTCTGAGGAAGACGGAAAAGCATCTAAGCCAGGAGTCCTCCCAAGGAGGCAGGTGGGGCAGAAAGAGAGGAAAGAGGGCTGACATGGGGGCAGGGGTTAGGAACAGAGATATATTTAGGAACGGGGAGAATCAAAGATGGTAATCTATTTGTTTAACAGATATATTGCAACCTTCATTCACCAGCACTGATCAGAATAGTTTGGAAGTTGTGCTGGTTTGAATCTATTATGTACCCCCAGAAAAGCCATGTACTTTTAATCCAGTCTTGAGGAGGCAGACCTATTGTTGATGGGACCTGTTGATTAGATTGTTCCCATGGAGATGTGACCCCACCCATTCAAGGTGGGTCTTAATTAGTCTACTTTAATCTTTAAGAGAGCTTTCAGGGAGAGCCAGGGCCCAGAGAAGCTAAGACATGTAATTCAGAGATCCCCCCTGGGGAAGCTAAGAGAGAAGCTAAGACAGAAGCTCAGGGACATTTTAGAGAAAGCCACAGAAACCAGAAGCTAAACCCGGGAGAGGCCCAGCAGACCCCAGCCACATGCCTTCCCATGTGACAAAGGAACCCCAGATGCCATCAGCCTTTCTTCAGAGAAGGTATTGTCCTGTTGATGCCTAATGGGACATTTTCATGGCCTTACATCTTTAAATTCATGAACTAATAAACCCCCATTACAAAAGCAAATCCATTTCTGGTATATTGCATTTTGGCAGCTTTAGCAAATGAGAACAGAAATTATTAAACAAGAGGAGATAACCAAAGTCAATTGCGTGTCCTTTTACCATATCAGTTATGAGGTCCAAAGACAGAGGGAGTATATGAAAAGAGCAGAGCCCCTCAATTTCAAAGGTCTTTAGTGCTGGAAAGAAAGCACACTGATGTGGCTTAAGAACCAAAGAAATTGTGAACTTTTATCAAGGGGGCAACATGGGAAGGCTGGTTGACTTTTGCAAATAGATGAAAATACTAAGTTAAGTGAATGACCTGGCTCTACACCAGCTACCCCTACAAGTTTATAATAAATAGGGCCAAGAAATTCACCAGGGTCACCAGGAGGAATACAAACAATGTTCAAATCAAAATTAATTTCAGTTAATCGAGAAGGAATTGTCTTCCTTAAAGGATAATAATATTGGCGACCATCACGATGATAATGATGATGATGGTACACTTATTTAGCACCTGCCAGTCATTGCTTTAAGTGACTTACACACAATAACTCATTTAATCCCCCCAGAAAGCCTGAGAGAAAACTGAGGCACAGAGAAGGCCAATGGTTTGCCCAAGTTCACACAGCAAGTAGAAGGTTGAATCAGGATTTGAATGCAGGTGAGCTGGCGCCAGAGTCTGGGGTCACAGCTTGTCTACTATACAGAAGTCTTCTTTCAATTCTGACATGTTTTAGAACTGAGCATAGAAATGTTCAAAGATCCAACTCTTAATATGAATAATTGTTTGACATGGAAGCTCTGTTCATTTGTTATTTAAGCTCTGTGCTTGTATGCTTAAGAGAATTTGACCTTTTGTAGCAACAGCCTTGTGACTCCAGCTTGAAATATGCAGTTGATTTGAGATTTTTAAGTTGGAATCATAACAAGTTTATAACCAGTATTGGAATCTTTGAAAGAATAAAACACTGACAGTTATGTTGTATTTATAAGTATAATATAAAAGTTATATCTATAACTATAATATATTTAGGTGTATAAGTTTACATATATTTAGATATAAAATATATTTAAATTTATCAACTTGCATGTAAAGTTCCAAATATATTTAGATTATAAACTTACTTCAATACTGAAAGATTTGTCTAAAAATTGAAGAACTTCCAGAAGAGATTTGAATATATTGGTTTTGGACACGTAGTTGAAAATGTTTGAAGGCATTTAATTGGGACCAAACATCACTTTAAAGACCCCATAAAAGCAACTGTTACTTTTAAAGACCCCATAAAAACAACTGTTAAGATGCATCTAGAGGAAAAGGTTTACAAAGTGAACTTAAAAGACTTGGGAAGATGTAAGTTGCTGGATTTTGTCAGTTTAATGCATGAAATTTTAATTTCCATAGTCAAAGCAAACCTTGGAATAGGTTTTTATTTTCTTGTGTGCAAAAACCACCCTCAAGGGCTTGAAAGCCACTTGTTTAATGGGTGCTTGTTTATAGAGGTGAGCAAGACGGCCTTGTCCCTGTCTTCAAGGAATGTGAGCGCAACAGAGGGCAGCGTCTTTAGGCATCTTGGTCTTTGTCAGATATTTTTGTGGCTAGAACTGAGCCTGGCACACAGTAGGAGCTCAACAAACATGTGCTGAACAAACCTTTGGTGCTTACATCCTAATGGGAACAGGGATGTGCAGAAACATTAGAGACAGGTGCAGAGAGATGAAGTTGGGGGCAGAAAGAGAGAAAGAAGATCCAGAGTGGAAAAGAGATCAAGAAAGGGAGCCCCAGATGACCTGGGTTCCAGGAGAGAGAAGCCACCTTTAGGCCTCCCCACCCAATGTCCTATTTCCCAAAGGCCCAGGAGCATCCACCCCTTTTTCTGGCTTCTTTCCTCATCCACAGGTGGCCCTGCCCAATTCTCTCCCACACCTGGCTCTGTCAGCCTGGCCGAGGCATCTGTGGTACCAGACTGGAACCCTGCCCCTTTCCACATTGTGACCTGGCTCCAGGGCACGGGGCAGGAGAGGGGGCTGCGGGGTCCCTCTGTGAAGTGGTCTGAGTCTGTTTTGCCCAAAATGCAGAGCAGGGGAGATAGAGAGACAGAAGGACTCAGAGATACAGATACTAAGAGCCAGTGCTGCACAGAAAGAGGGAAGGGAGAGAGAAAGAGGGGGAAAGAGAGAGGAATGGAAGGATAGCACCACAGAAGCAGAAACAGAGAAAGAAAGAGAATAAGAAGGATGAGAGTCACGGAGAAAAGAGACCTAACATCAAGAGACAGAGAAGGAAAGATACAGAGAAATTAAAAGAGAATCACAGGGTCCCACAGAGAGGCACCAGGAAACTTTGGGGGGAGATAGGTTCATTTTCTTATGGTGATGGTGTGATGGGTATATTATATATACATATACACACTCATGTCAAAACCCATCAAATTGTGCATTTTAAATATGCACAGTTTATTGTAGCTCAGTTATACCTCAATAAAGTTGTAAAAAAAATAAAGCAGAAAGGAAATAAGGGCAAATAAAAGGCTTGAGAATTCTAAGGTACACTTAACAAATACAGCATTTCAGAACCTTTAAAAGGAGAGAATCACAGAGATATACATAAACCCCAAAAACAAAACGGGAGAGAAAAAGGAAGGCAGAGACGCATGGAGACAGAGAGAAAGAAACAGGAATACAAAGATAGAGAGGGTAGGGGGAGAGAGATCAAAAAAAAAATACTTAGTGGGTATCACATACCAAAAGAGACTTAGAAAGTTCGCAGGAGGGGGGATTCCACAGGGAGATGGAAAGGTAGAAGGGTTTGGAAACAGAGACAAAGCTGGAAAGAGAAAAAAGTTGGAGAGGGGACAGGGGTGGGATGTGCGTCAGGTACAGAGAAGAAAGAAAAAAGAAATCCTTAAACCAAGAAGAGGCACCCAGCGTTGGCGAGGGGACTCCGGAGTCGCGGGGCTGGTGGGGATGGGGGAGGAGAGCGCCTGCCCTCTGAGACCCCACTCCATCCTCCCGGCCAGCAGCGGGGGAGCCACGGCATTCAGAACTGGGCGGGGGGTGCTCTGGGGGCGGAGGTGAGGGGAGGCAGCAGGAGGTGTTGCTAAGGCCCAGCAGGGCGCCTCACCACCCCGGAATGCGCCCCGGGGGACAGTGGGTGGTTATAACCCAGGCCCAGTGCCTGGGAGCCCAGGAGGAAGCGGCGGCAGCCCGGCGCGGGTCTAAGTCCTACGTCCTAAGGCTGAGCTGGGAGAGGGCGCCCACTCCCCACCCGGGGGACATGGCTGGTGAGTGAGGCCTGGGTGGGGGGCCTCAGTAGGCAGTGGGGGGAGATCTCTCTCTCGATCTCTCTCTCCCCTTCCCTCCTGAACGCTGTCTTTCCTGGGTCTCAACTCAGCGCTGATGGTGGGGAGGTGGCTCCTAGACCCTCTCTGCCCGGGGGGAAATGGGGCAGGGGAGAGGAGAGTGCGCTCAGGGCTCCCAGAATCACCTGTGCCTCCCCCTGCCCCAGGTGCAGTGACCATGTCTAAAGCGGGACGCCTCTGGATGCCCTGCGCCCTGATCGCAGCCCTAATCCTGGGGTTCACAGGTAACCAGAACACCCGCGTGTGCACGCCCTGGTGGGAGACGGTCCCTGGGGCCCTGGGCGCCCGACCCCGGGGGTGGGGACCACTCAGGCAACAAAGCAGGGCTCCGGGACTGGGCGACCGAGGTCCGCGGCTGACTCTGGGGTCGTGTGATTGGCTGTGTGAGGGGCCGTGTGACTTTATACACTGCTGAGGCCGGGTGCCCGCGGTGGCTCTGGGGCTTCTGTCACGTGTGTTTGAGACGGTGCGTGTGCTTGTGTGTGTGCGGGTGACTGGATGTGGTCGTGTTTGTGACTGTTTGTGCATGACCTTATCCTATGTGTGTGTATGTGGCTTTTCTCATGTCAAAGAACTGTCTGCTGCTATTGGCACTGCCCTTTGAGGCTGTGTGCAATTGTGTGCTTGGGTGTGGCTCCGAATATGGCTGTTTGGCTTTGTGTGGTTGCAGGTATCCAGGCTTCCTGGCCCTCTATCATGAGATAGTGTGTAACAAAAAGTGGTTGTCAGCATGAAGATGCAGGGCTGTGCGACTGCAGATAGCGGTGACGGCGCTGTTGCAGCTGCTGAGTGTGTGGCTGCTGGAGGTCTAAGTGATGGAGTGTGACTGTGTGTTTTGGGGGCCTGCTCTGTGATTGCTGCTGTGTGTGTGACTGTGCAGCTTTGTGCTGGAGTTTTCCCATCCCTGCCTCGAGGGCTTAAGTGTGCAGAAATGGCTGTGGCTGTGAGAAGGCCGCTGTGCTGGTTCTGAGCATCCAAATGTCCCAAGTGTAATCTTGTCATTGTGTAACCATCAATGTGCTTGTGTGCAGAAGTGTGTGTGGCAGCAGCTGCACATCCACACAGGTGGCCATGGGTGTGGCACAGACACTGTGAGTGGGTGGGATGCTGCAAGGCCACCTGCATCTACAACTGTCCCTGTGTGTGTGCACCTGAGGACCACGAGACAGCTGTGCATGTAGCTGTCCCCATGGAGACTGTGATCCTCTAACCACTGCATGCATCTCTGCGTGACAGTAGCTGTGTGCTTCTCTGAGGTTGTATGTGCATGAAGGTTGAGCCAGGACTTGGCTTCTCTGGGTCATTTTTCTGGTTTGTTAATGCTGCCATTTTGCAAAATACCAGAAATGGATTGGCTCTTATAAAGGGGGTTTATTTGGTTACAAAGTTACAGTCTTAAGGCCATAAAGTGTCCAAGGTAAGGCAACAACAACAGAGTACCTTCACTGAAGGATGGCCAATGGTGACCAAAAACCTCTGTTAGCTGGGAAGGCACATGGCTGGTGCCCGCTTGCTCCCAGGTTACATTTCAAAATGGCGTTCTCCAAAATGTCAGTGTCAGCTTCCAACGGCTGTCTTCAGAATGTCTCTGTAAGTTACAGCTATCTCCAAAATGTCACTCTCAGTTGCTCTCAGGTCCTTCTGTCTGTGAACTCCTTCTGTCTGAGCTCTTATACAGGGCTCTAGTAAACTAATCAAGGCCCACGCTGAATGGGTGGGGCCAGACCTCCATGGAAATTATCTAGTCAGAGTTATCACCTATAGTTGGGTAGGTCACATCTCCATGGAAACAACCTAATCCAAATGTTCCAACCTAATCAACACTAATATGTCTGCCCCCACAAGATCGCATGGAAGATAAAGGCGTTCGAGGGGACATAATACATACAAACTGGCACAGTGGTGAAGAAGCAGGTGGATCAATGAATGGACTCCGGGGTGGCTGGTGACTGAGCTGGGCGGGTCCGTGTGTGGGAAGCGAGTGATGACAGGAGGATTCAGAACGGCATCTGTGTCTGAGGATTCAGACAACCAGCCTGGCTCACACAACCTCGCTCACTCCACCCCTTCTCCTCAACCTCCCACCAGGCCTTAGCCTGTCCGCCCCTGACCCTGGTCAGCCCCTGCTACCCCCATCTCAGGGTCTGCAGCTTCCAGGCCTGACCCCCACTCACTGAGGCTGGACCCCGTTTACTGAGCTAGGACACACCCCTAAAGCTCAGGCGCATCCCCAGGCTCCGCCCCCTAAGCCGTGGTTCCGCCACTGAGGTTGCCCAACGATCCTGAACTCAAATTTTACCCTCTAGCCACACCCAGGAATCTTGGAAGTCCAGAGTCCAGTCGGGAGACCTGAACCCTGGCTTCGCCCCCACCTTGCTCTTTGCAGTCCCTCCTTGAGCTCTCTAGCCCCGCCCTTAAGCTCAGGCCCTGCCCACTTATGACCTAGCCCCGCCCCCTAGGGCATTCCTTTTGCCTCCGAGCCACGCCCCCGAACCCCCAGGCCCCTCCCCCTCCGAGCCCGCCTCTGAGCCCCGCCTCTCTCACGCGATGTCCCCAGAGCCCGTTCACGCCATCGGGAATGACGCCTGCGAAAGCCCCGCTGCCCCCGGGACCTCTGGGCGCAGCCGGGGCCTCGGCGACGCGGCCGCGGATGACACCCAGCCGGAGGGCGGCAGCAGCAGCCGCATCATCAACGGGTCCGACTGCGAGAGGCGCTCCCGGCCTTGGCAGGCGGCCCTGCTGCTGCGGCCGACCCTCCTGTACTGCGGCGCGGTGCTGGTGGCCCCGCAGTGGCTGCTCACGGCCGCGCACTGCTGGAAGCGGTGAGGGCTCCCAGGCCGGGGCTGGGCAGGGGCCAGGGGAGGGCGCGTGGGCTGGAGATGAGGGAGGAGGAGGTGGAGTGGGAATAGGTTTAAGAACGGAGTGGGGGAGGGCGCTGTTGTTCGGGAATAGGACTGTGGTAGGGAATGGGAGTTAGAGTAGGCAGGGGTTGGATTTTGGGTTTGGGTTTGGGATGCAGATGGAATTGGGGTTGGGGTTGTCTGTAGAATTGGCAATGGGGGTGGGGATGAAGATGGAGGTGGAGTAAGAGTTAGGCATGGAGTTGGGGGTGGCTGGACTTGGCAATAGGAACCCTTGTGTTGACTGGGTGGTGGTGAAAAGATTATGGCCGGGTGTTAGAGTTGGGTTTGGAGATGGGATGGGTTGGAGGTAGGAAATACAGATATAGATGGTTTGGGTTGGGATTAGGTTTGACTCCTAGAACTGGGAGTGGGTGGGCATTGGAAGGGAGTAGGGAGAAAGAGGGGATTGGGATTGAGAATAGATGTGGGGTTGAGAATGTGGTTCTGGTCAAAGTGATGGATGGGGTTGGGGATGCTTGAATTTGGGTTGGGAAAACATATGTTGATGGTTTGGGGTCAGAGTTGGGAATGAGATGGGGATGGGTTTGGAGGTGTGGTTAGGCTTAGAGCTGGTATTGGATCAGGGTTGACGGAGATTCTTCCTCAGGATTTTCAGGATTCGCCTGGGCCACACTTCCCGGTCACCTGTGTACCAAGCTGGGCAGCAGCTCTTTATGGGAGTCAAATCCATCCCCCACCCCAGCTACTCCCGCCCTGGCCACTCCAATGACCTCATGCTCATCAAGATGAACAGAAGAGTCCGTGAGACTGCGGATGTCAGGCCCATTAACATCTCCTCCCAATGTCCAACTGCTGGGACCAAGTGCACCGTGTCTGGCTGGGGAACAACCAGCAGCCCCCAGAGTGAGCACCCCAGCCCCGGGCCAGGACTGCCTTCTCCCTCTTCCTCTCCCTCTCCCTCTCCCTGCACCGCCCTGCCTTTCCCCACCTCTTATGTGGCCCTGCTCTGCACATCTCTGTTTGGCAGCGAACTTCCCCAGTGTGCTGCAGTGCTTGAATATCACTGTGCTAAGTGACCAACAATGCAGGCAAGCCTACCCAAACCAGATCGACCGCACCATGTTCTGTGCAGGGGACCAGGCCGGCAAAGATTCCTGCCAGGTGAGGCCTCGAGACATCCCTATTTACTCAGCAGATACCAGCTGAGGGCTGGTAGTGTAACTTGGAACTGTGATGATGCCCCAGGGAGGATCAAAGCAATTAAAACCCTTGAACCCTTTGCTGTCATGGAGCTGGTATTTCAGAGCAGCTCTGTCCAATAGAAATATGTCAGCCACACATGGCATTAATTTTTTTTTCTAGCAGCTGCATTAAAAGAGCAAAGGAAACAGGTGGAATTAATTTTAATAATATATTTTATTTAATTCAATATATCCAAATACCATCACTTCAAAATGTATTTAATATGAAACAATGATGAATGAGATATTTTACATTCTTTGCTTCATATGATGTCTTTGAAAGCCAGGGTGCATTTTACACTGGCAGCATGTCTTAATTTGGACTAGCTCTGTTTCCAGTGATCAGTAGCCATGTGTGGTTAATGGCTACTGTATTAGATGGCAAAGGTCTTGAAGGAGAGATCAGGGCTGTTCTGTATGGTTGTGCAGGCTGTGTACTATATAAACATACCACATCTAAGGGGATACCCTTCACATAACAGACATCATAGATTTGTCTATTTATTTTGGCAAATTTCAGGCAGATGGCAGGTAAGTGTCTTGTCCCAACCAAAGCAGTAAAATAGGATGGTTTTCCAACAAACACCAGTGAGACATCATAGGAAGGAAAACAAACCATGTTAGACATTTCAAAAAGAGAATATTTAACACGGAGGATTGTTTGCAAAGTTGTTGATAGGGCTGGAGGAGCAAAAAGATAAACATACATGTATAAAGTTAATACCTATGGTCAGGAAACTGCACAGGTAGAGTAATTTAAAAGAGTAGTAAGCAGTGTGCAGAAAATAAAACATGGTAACCTAAAGCTTCTCTTCTCATGGAAGCAATGTCTGTGGAGGAAGACGGAAATTAAACTGTTACAGGGAACCAGTACTCTCCCCTGTATCCAGACCCCCATGGGTTTCAGAGGGAGGTAAATTAACAAACCCTCTGCTTGGCAGAATGTACATGGCATCAGTGGTTTTAGCAGCAGCACTTGAGTGCTATTCTGATCACTGTGAAAAGCTC
Organism: Bradypus variegatus; assembly: GCA_004027775.1. NCBI lineage: Eukaryota > Metazoa > Chordata > Mammalia > Pilosa > Bradypodidae > Bradypus > Bradypus variegatus. Next base: position 2,662 of record PVKY010001640.1, on the reverse strand, counting down.
TCCCACAGATTTTAAAGACCTGACCATTGCAGAAACTTCCCAGGCCTCCCAATTTCATCTCTGTCCCCCCTTGACACTGTAAGCACACAGCCAGATGTGGGAGAGAGGGGTGGAATGGCAGAGGGATTTTTATCAGAAGAAGCAAGGACATCTAATTCAAATTCCAGAATTTTAAAACATTCAGCGTTGCTGTAGACAAAGGTAGTACCTTGTCTTTGCAGACCTCAAGTTGCTATTTATACCTGAGTATGCTCTGATGTGGCTTTTAAAAGATATAAGCAAGAAATAATAATTATTGTTATAATAATATAGTAATAGTAGCAGCTAATTGCCGGACACTATTTTAAGCAGCTTACATGGATCAACTTATTAATTCATTTAACCATTATTAGTAGTCCCACTTTATAGACAAGGAACTGGAGGCTTGCAGCTGGTAAGTAACTTCCTCTCAAAAGAAAGAAGAGGGATACTAAACAAAAAAAATAATTAGAAAAATTAAACCATGAGAAAGTTGACACTTAGATGTCCAGACAGCTGAGCCCCGCCTTGAGACTGTGTGTTCTAATGGAGACCAAAGCCAGTTTCTTAAAATTGATACCAGGTTACATGTGGGGTTATTCATATTTTGCATACCATAAATAAAAAAGGACAGTAAAGGGTGGTGAATATTACTATAGAAGGGTAATCACAGAACTGTAGGGAATTAAGGACAAGCAACCCAAATTAGTCCAAGGCAGTGGGGGTAATTCTGCACAGCACGCCCCTGGGGGCACTTGCCAATGTCTGGAGATACGTTTGGTTGTCTCAGTTGAGGGAGGGTGCAACTAGCATCTGGTGGTAGAGGCCGGAGATGCTGCTCAACACCCCACGATGTACAGGACGCCCACCAGCCCCCCAGAATGAAAAATCATCCAGCCCAAAATGTCAGCTGTGCTTGAGGTTGAGAGACCCTTGTCCAGGGGTGGAATTCAAAGTGAGGTTTAAGTACAGGATGGATTGCATCCAGCATGGGGTGAGGGACGAGGAAGGGAGGAAGGATGGGAGGGTCCAAAAGGAGGAAGAATGCATTCAGAGGCTGCAGGGGAGAGAGACAGACAGACAGGCAGAGGGAACCACAATGAGGGAGACAGACAGAGCCGGGGAGCTGGGTCAAAGCAAGGGGGCATTGAGCAGAGGGTCATAGATCCCAGGAAATGATGCTGTTTGGGGAAAAGAGTTGCTGAGAGCGGAGATTGGGGACTGGGCAGAGAGACACAAATGGGGTTTCTAAAGGGCAGACTTGGGGTGCAATGTCAGTAACACTCTCCCTCTTTGTGTCCCCCTTTTTCTTTTCACCCTGTGTCTCCAACTCGGTCTTTTTCTGGTCTTTTCATCTCTGGACTGTCCATCTTGGTCCTCTCCATCTCCCTGTCTTTCTGGGCCTCTCACATCTCCCTCCTACCACCACCACCCCCCATCTCTGCCTCTCTCTGGGCCTCCCTTTTCCCCCACAGGGCGACTCTGGGGGCCCCGTAGTCTGCAATGGCCACCTGCAGGGCCTTGTGTCCTGGGGAGACATTCCCTGTGGCCAGCCCAACAAACCCGGCGTCTACACCAACCTCTGCCAGTTCACCAGGTGGATCCAGGACACCATCAGGTCTAACTAACGAGCCCGCCCGGGGGCAGCCTTCTGACAACAACCCCAGCAAGCCCCTACTGCTGCAGGGACCCCATCACTTTTTCCAGACTCCGGTTCCTTCCTGAGGATGTTTGGCTCTTCAGCCCCCTCCTTCATGTCTCCTGGGAGCAGGAGCCCCCTTCTCCGACAGACCCCGTCTCTCTCGCTGGATCCTGGGGGGGAGATCCCAGAATGGCCAGGGCAGGGGCAGCGTCTCAGCCTCCCCACCAGAGCTTCCTTCTCCAGGCCCCAGAGGGGTGCATCCCTTCTCTGCAGCTGTGACCCAGTCAGATCTGAGAAATAAAGCATCCAGGGAGAAGTGGGCCCTGTGTGTGGTCTCCTCCTTGCTACACGCAATGAATTGATCGCTGGGTGATCCGAACCAATCACTTCTCCCCTCTGGGTTATTGTGTTGCAAGAAACAGAGTCCCATTCAAGCCGCTTTTCATTTTCTGAACAAATATTGATCTAGGGGCTATTTTGACCTGGGAACTGTCCCAGGTGCTGGGGATACAGCAGTTGGGAAAACAGACAAAAGTTCACATTGCTCAGATTCTACTAGGGGGACAGGCACAGAGAGGTAAATGAAGATATTCTACAATAACCATGTAAGTGACATGAATAAAATGAGAGCAGGGGCAGGAGGACAGAGAAGACCACTGGGGCAGGAGTTCTGTTTATACTGGGGGGCAGAATAATGTTCCCCAAAGAGTCCAGGTCCTCATCCCTGGATTCTGTCCAGGCAAAAGGAACTCGGCAGATCAGATGAAGGTAAAGATCTTGGGATGGGAAGATTATCTCAGATTATCTGGGAGGACCCAATGTATTCATCAGGGTCCTTACAAGAGGGAATAGGAGGGAAGGAGTGAGAGAGACTGGAAGATGCTGTGCCACTGGCTTTGAAGATGGAGGAAGGGGCTACGAGCTAAGGGATGCAGGCGGCCTCTAGAAGCTGGAACAAGCCAGGAAACAGATTCTCCCCCAGAGACTCCAGAAGGAATGCAG